>CATIWQ010036050.1:0-11507 GCA_949673415.1 Euphorbia schlechtendalii
AACCTGAATGTCCAATTATTACATAATTTGATCAATTCAAACAAATTGAAAATTAAATTTGTAAAATCATATTTTACAAAGTAATAAAATTAATACACACAAAAAATTGCATTTCTCTATACAATACAATAAAATAATACATAATGTATTATATTTAAATTAACAAGTACACTTTTGAGAATCGATTTCCTCAAGTTCCTCTTGGCTCTTTTCCACTGATTTGATGCTCGAGATTACGTGGGGATTGCATCATTATTGACCATCTACAACATATGTCAAAAAGTCTATGTTAATTACTACGTAAATAATTAACTTAAATATATTACCAAAATATATTTATATAATTCATACCACATATAAATTAAAGTTTAATTATCACATAAATAATTAATAAATACATATTTTATCATATTTTATATTATCACAAATATAAAATAATATGATCATTATATAAATGGTTGATTATTTAAGCATAATACTAAAAATACTTAACTAAACTTATATATAACACATACATAATTCAAATAATCATCACACAAATAATTAAAAAATATATATAAATATATTACTAAAATATATTCAATCATATTATACCTCACATGTATAATTAAATTCAACCACTATATAATAATTAATTTGGATTTTAATGATATATTTTCATTTTGTAACTAATAAAAATACATAAAGAAAATAATTATCATAATTAATCACCAAATGAAAAAATTTCAATTATTTTTCAGTAGGTTCTAAATTATTTTTGTAACCAATATAAAATATTTTTAAAATTCAGAAACTAATTTTTCATAATTGTTAAGCATTTATTAACATAAAATAAATGAAATCAATATTTTCTTAACATCAAAAAATTCTGAAAAAATCACCATTAAATCCAGAAAATATGAAAATAGGGGGTAGAAAAAATTTCGGAGCGCAACTACATCGTTTAGAAGGCTAAAACGTGAAAAACGATCTAAACCGTCGGATAAGTGACATGTGTCACAATCTGGAGCAGCCACGAAGCGAGCTCATGTAGAACGCGTCACACAGGAACAGAGGGTCAACCTGCAGGTCGTTCCGGTCACCGACGCGTGCATCACACGCTCCGGCGCGAGTGGGTAACCACCAGCGGAAAGTGTAGTACACACGCCGACTTCCGACCATTTTCCGGTGACCGGATTTTAGCAGTTCAACTCGCTTTCGCATTTCGAGTCCGTTGGTGTGGCCTGTTTTATGAAAAAATGAATGGAAATTTATGTTTACACAAAACATGGCTTAAAATCGAAACTTTTTCCGACCAAAACACGTAATTTCCGGCCAAAAAAGAATTCAGTCACTAATTCAAGCCATACGAACTCTGGAAAAACAAAATTTCCAGAAAATCATGTCCAAAATACGAGAACATCGTTAACACGTTCCAAAAACACTAAATTTTCTCCACTTTCGTACTTTATTCGTGTAATTCACAAAGAACACGAAATCAAATTCCGGAAATAAATTTTCCAGAATTTCAAAATGTGTAGAAACAGATTATACATGTAAAATCATCGCAAAAACACAACCACGCGCTGATACCATTGAAGGAAACATAAATAGAAAACGAATTCGGATTCTAATCTTTTCCATTTGCCCAAGATCGAAGAACGTCGCTGGAATGCCGAATCGGATCCATCTCACGATTTGTCGGAGCATGGATGTGTAACCACAACTTCTGCAACGACGAAGATCAATAACGATCGATTTGGGATGTTTCGTCGTGAGATGAAAATCCGGGAGAGAGAATTGGTTGGAAAGTGAAATGTATAATTGATTTGAATTCAATAAAAAATGAATTCTCCATACATTTTGCCGAAAATTTCATATTTATTTAATGATATTGATTAATTACCATTAAGTCATTAAACTTTTAATTATTTGTAATTAATTCATTGAGTTCTATAATTTTTCAATTTAATCCAAATAATTAAATTGGATCGAATTCTTTGACCCGATTGCTCCGCTCATGGGCGGACCGGGTATTTCCAACATAAATGATATCCATTTGACTTGCGGAACATAAAATGGTGAATGGCCACATATTTTGATACACCTTTAAATTTTATCAGAAAAAATAAATTAAATTACAATTTTATTAAAAAAGTTACAAATTACAATGTGCTCCCTGAAATTTCGTAATTTTGTGTATATGGTTAGACCATGTGATTTATAAATTTGGTTGCACATATAAACACAATTCCATTTTAAAAAAAATATTCTGAAAGCACTTTATTGTGGCACGTGATAATACTTGTTGCACAGTAATTAAATATTTCGAAAAAGAGATATCACCATGGTATCATTGAAGAATTAGAATTTGTTAATATTGTGATTTAAATCTAATCAAGTTTATGTACCAAGCATATAAATAACTTTTCACAAAACATTACACATATAGTTTTGGAATAAAAATTGAAAAAATTCATTATTGTTTAACAATTTTATAATTTAATAATCAAAATTATTAGTTAAACAATTAAGATTTTATATTATAATAGTAACCCAGAAGAAACATATCTCTTATTACAAATAAAATGTCATTTTTTTCTTGACTTGTAATATTTTGTTTATTATGTATCATATCTATTTTCAATGTTATGTGGTCAACCACAAGACCGATTATAATGTCGAACTAACTGATAATTTTCATACTAATACCAAATAAAAAAAAGTAATTCTATTAAAAAATTCACAGGTTATTAAATTAGAAATGAAAGTTCATGTGTTGACTTCTTCAACAAAAATCCTACTTTATAAAATGTAATTTTATTCGGTTTAATTGATATTTATTGTTGTTTTTACGGTTGTTAGTAGTTTTTTTTTTTCAAATATTGATTTTTTTTATATAAACTACTACTCATCCCTCTGGTAAGATTCCGCCACAATTGTGAAAGTCCTGTAAGTAGATAACTCAAGTTCGCTAAGTATATTAAATTGAACTTTACGTTTTAATTTTATTTTTTTTTGCAACTGTTATCATGTGCACAAACCGACTAATCCGACTCGGATTATGCAAATGCCCAATTAACGAAGGGGTCCTCTTAAACATGTTTACTTCATACACATTTTCATAGTTCGAAGTTACATACATGTACATTGTTAAAAGTTGCATTTGAGGCTTAACAATTATTTTTCTATCTTCATATTACGTATAAATTTTTTTTATTGATCTATTAAACCAATATGGCAAATGGATAATTTTTACTAAAAAGATTAACTAAAAAAGGTACAATAATATTGTTGGCTTTGTTAATTGTAAAGGGTTTAGCATAAAGGTAGGAAAGACATCAAAATTTTATCTTAAAAGACAAAAGAAGTTCCAATTTTATCGGAAGGTATTTCTGTTTTGTGAGGTGTTAGAACCATTATCCTTCTTTTCTTTACAGTGCATGCTTTTCTTTCCTCCATTTGGGAATCAATCTTATTGTTCTTCTCCATTGTTATTATCAAGAGCAATTACTTGGAGGAGCGGTGGGGTCTATCCGGCACTTTTGAGTGCAACATCTGCCGGAAGTTCCTATAATGTCTTCCGCCCCACCGCCAAGTAATTCTTCATCTTCCCCTCCTCCTCCGTCATCAGATTCACCACCACCACCACCTTCATCTTCACCTCCACCATCCTCAACGCCGCCTCCATCTGATGATTCCCCATCGTCGTCTCCACCACCCCCACCTTCTGAGCAAAAATCACCGCCTTCACCATCTAGCGATAACTCAAATTCTTCGCCGCCACCACCGAGCGATGACTCAAAACCTTCTTCACCGCCGCCGCCATCAAGTGATAACTCGAATTCTTCACCACCACCGCCCTCTTCTTCGGGTAAAAACTCACCACCTCCACCACCATCAGAAAATGATAACAATAATGGAAATGATGGAAGTGTTTCGCCACCACCTCCTCCGCATACAAAGCGCTCACCACCGCCACCTCGATCAGTGGGATCTGGATCAAAATCATCAAGCACACAAGAAGATGAAGTAGACATTGTGCCCATTGCAATCGGAGTTGCGGTCGGTGTGGCAATATTGATACTACTTGGGATGATTGCATGCTTATGTACAAGAAAGAAAAAGAAAAGAGTAGATTATGGTTATTACTCAGAGCCCCCTCCGCCCAATAGTAAGTTTTATTTTCTCTAAATTAACTTTTAAAACTTTGCCAAGGCTTATTAATTTTCAAAATCACAGTTTGTCATTTTATATGCTGATAGATAAAATTTGGTCGTATCATTAAGTAATTTAATTACTTATAAACTAATTGTCAATAATTGGTTAGAAACATTCTGAAAAAATTGAAAAAAAATTATGGGATACATCTATCCAGCCATTTTAGTTGGTAAAATATATGATACGCCACACATAAAAAAAAAGTGTTCCTGACTTCTTTTCCTCACAAAAAGGTTTTTTAAGAAGTAAGTGATTTTGCCACATTGCTATGAATTTATTTATGCTAGAAATTTAGAAACAAAACTCAAATTTGAAGGCTTAGTATTTTCATCTGACTTGTTTTATTAGGGGGCTGAATTTTATTTATTTTATTTCGTTTACAACAATCGTTCTTTACCTTGGTATTATAATTTCAAACATCTTCTTGATGCTTCATTGATAATATTTCACCGGATTATTTTCTGTAGATGTCGCTCAAGATGAAAATATAATTGGCATGCTTTGCTCTCATTAATGGAAAAACCAAATTACGTTATACGCGAATGATCGATTAATTAATAATGTGATTTTTAAAAAGGTTGTATGTCAAATCTAGAACCTCTAACATCTGATTTGAGAAGTGTATCAATTGAGTTACAATATATGCTTGGTTATATATGTATGACAATTTTTCAGGTGGTAATAATTATAATAGTCCGATGCACAACAACAATTGGCAAATGAACAACCAATATAACCCTGATAAAATGGGAGGCAATTTCGACAAGATGGGTGGCGGCTTACCGCCACCACCAGGAACGTATGGGTCATGGCCATCACCATTACCGCCACCTCCACAAATGAACACGGGAATATTAAACAGTAGTGAAATGAGCTCGAACTATTCAGGGTCGCACGGTCCACCCTTGCCTCCCCCTCATCCATCTATGGCTCTAGGGTTCTCACACAGTAGTTTCAATTACGACGAGTTAGCCCTAGCCACAAACGGATTCTCACAAGCTAACTTGCTAGGGCAAGGCGGGTTCGGGTATGTGCACAAAGGGGTGTTGCCTAATGGAAAGGAGGTTGCGGTGAAAAGTTTAAAAGCGGGAAGTGGACAAGGAGACCGCGAGTTTCAAGCTGAAGTCGAGATTATTAGTCGGGTTCATCATCGACATCTTGTGTCTCTTGTTGGGTATTGTATGGCTGGTGGTCAAAGGCTCCTTGTTTACGAATTTTTGCCTAATTCTACCCTTGAGTTTCACCTTCACGGTAATTTTTATTATTCAATGCATTTTTTTCAAATTTGATTCAATTATATTTGTAGTTCAAAAAGTTATAATACGAGAACTTAGTCAACTTTCTCCAAGATTAAATTAGTCGCAGAAAAACATGAGAATTCATCATAATTGGAAATGTTATATAATAGATCAACGAGTTATTTGACATGAAAAAAATATCACAACATGCATTTTGATATTTATGCTAGTTGGATCCAAATTTGTAATACTCTGAAAACATTAGTACACATGTCGAAATGTGGATTGAAAGAACGTTAAGAAATTTATGTTTGAAAGAACGTTAAGAAATCAGATGAAAATAATCTGAAATAATTCAAGGAAGAGAAATTTATGTTTGGTGGAGGATCATTATCTTGAAATTCTAATTAACCATTTATTTAGTCCATTTCTTTTGAAAATATAATAATGAAAATGTATGAAATTAATTTACATTTTTTATGCATGATATATTTCACGTAATAAGACAATTTAATTATATTAAATGTTGTAAAGGTTAATGAATATTATTCTCATATAATAATTAAAATCCTTCCATAAATTTTGCAGGAAAAGGTCGCCCAGTGATGGATTGGCCCACTAGGATCAAAATTGCTCTTGGATCAGCTAAAGGACTCGCTTATTTACATGAAGATTGTAAGTTTTTTTATCTCCATACTACAAATATTTTGAGTTCTTGTATCAGTAATTTAGATTAATTTTTGCTGAATAGTTCTCCAATGCTTCCCATAGTGCCTTCGGCTCGATTGAGACCTTATAGGTAGAAAATTTTTAATGCATATTATGGTTTTACCAATACTAATGCGGTGATTTATGTTACTTATTAAATTAAGAGGTGTTAGTTATGTTCTTTATTTTGATTATAATTTATGTTACTACAGGTCATCCTCGCATTATCCATCGAGACATTAAAACTGCAAATATATTGCTTGATTTCAATTTTGAAGCTAAGGTATGTTCATTATTGAAGATTCAACAAAATACATACTTTCAACCTAGATCAATATATAAAGTTTCCTTTTAAATGTGAACCATATATTTGACATTAAGTTTTAACTTGATCAGGTGGCAGATTTTGGACTGGCTAAGCTATCTTCAGACAATAATACTCATGTATCAACTCGTGTTATGGGAACCTTTGGGTGAGAAAGCTTTACTAAACATTTAATTAACAAAATAATTATATTAAGCTTTTCAATGGTAATTAATTAGCAAATGCTAATTAGTTTCATTCCATTGACTTTGAATCCAGGTACTTAGCTCCAGAATATGCATCAAGTGGTAAACTTACAGAGAAATCGGATGTATTCTCCTTTGGTGTCATGTTATTAGAATTAATTACCGGACGCCGGCCAGTAGATTTAAGTGCAGATATGGATGAGAGTTTAGTAGATTGGGTAAGAATTCAGGCTTATTATATCTATATCTCTCTTTAATTCTTTATGGAAAATATTACTACACATTTTTTTTCTTTATACCACTTATAAATATTGATATGGTTTATGCATCAATAGGCTAGACCTCTATGTTCAAGTGCGGTAGAGACCGGAAACTTCAAGGGATTGGTTGATCCTCTTTTGGAAGGAAACTATGATTCAACAGAGTTGGCACGTATGGTGGCATCTGCAGGCGCGTCCATTAGGCATTCGGCCAGAAGACGACCAAAGATGAGTCAAGTAAGAAACCATTTCATTACCATGCTTGTATTTATATAAATAGCTTAACTATAACCTAAAGCTAACTTAATAAGGATGACCGTTAACGGATAAAAAATGTTAATGCGGTTGTTGAACTTAAACTGCATTAGAATATACAATTAGATACCAATAGTGTCAATTTCAATTTGATTTGATAATAATATTTTTTTGACATGAAAAACAGATTGTTCGAGCATTGGAAGGGGACGCATCGTTAGACCAACTAGAGGATGCAAAGCCAGGACAAAATTCAACGCTTAGAACAACTTCAGGGAGTTCCGATTACGGGAATTCAACATATAGTGCAGATATGAAGAAATTTCGAAAGGTGGTAATGGATAGTAATGAATATGCAAGCAGCGAATATGGTCAAACAAGTGAATATGGACTCAATCCTTCCTCTTCAAGTAGTGAGGAGGTAACCAAGAGTGGTGGTTTCCCAAAATGAAGACTCAACCCTTGAACATACAAGTCAATTTCTCTACATGGCTACAAATGGAATTAACTATAATTTGTTTTATATTTAGCTAGTTAGCCACTTATGCATCTTAGCTAACGTTTATTGTTTGATTTGGGCACATAGCTAGCTTGAATCAAAAATTTAATTCGTTCAAAAAATTTAAGAATGAATGTTATCAACACTGATTTTCTTTTTTCTTAATTTCTTGATCTTGCATGAATGTTCAATTTTTATTGGAGTTTTTGTACAATTTGTGCACTTGGTTTGACATGCATTTGATTAAAAGGTGTTTATGTTATGGTAATTTAATGTTCATAAACATGCACAACGCATGGATACATTAACTCTAGCTGCTTTGTAAAAGATAACAAGATTTTTAATGTAATAAAACTTAGGTTGATACTTGATTCGTGTATCATATTTGCTAAGTTTTGGATTTCGTACTTTTCAAGGATATTGAGTAATAATATTCTCTTATAACTAATAGAAGTGAGATAATGTATGCATTTGAAACAAATCTCGCTTTCATTGTTGTATCGTTGAAATGGTAAAAAATGCACAAACTTTACTCATTGAACATAAATAAATAAATTACACTTGAGAGAGTTTTTTACACGCACTTTATGTGGTAAATTGAAAACTCAAGCAAATGACGATTTGAAATGTGTCAAAATTTGAAAAGTCAAATTAATAATAATTTGACATGTAATACAAACAAAAAAGTTTCAAAAAAAGTTTATATTTAAGCTTGTTTGGGATTGAAGTCACATTTGATGTCTCAAAAAGTTCTATTCACAAACTTTTCATAGATTAACATATTTTGTATAGGAGAAAATATTTTGACTCTTAATACTAATTAATTAGGGTTTGTTTGCTATTTATATCTAGAGTTTTTTAGGACAGTAACATGGAAAAACATAAAAATGAAACTTTTTCAGGATAACAATTTAGGAAAGCAATTTCAAACTAACAAAGTCCACAACACAAACTATAAACTTTTAGAACTTGAATTCGTTTATCTGTATTCTTGATTATATAATTCTTTACCAGTAATAGACTGTTTATAAAATTAATATATTAGATTTTGACAAGATTTAATAAATTTTTCAGTGCATCTATAATCCCCTAAACTTGTCCAAAAATGAGCATTTACCACACTAAACTTTCAAATGTGTCACATATCCCATGAACTTGTTTAAAATGCACAAGTTTACCCAATCATCACCTCGTGTCTGATATAGGTTGGTTTGATTTTTCAAAAATGTCATTTTTCTGATTGGTTTCTCTCAAAGCAGAAGTGAACACGTGACATTGAGGGAGGGAAAACTGCTGCATTTTAAACAAGTTTAGGGTGTCTGACACATTTAAAAGTTCAAGATGACAAGTACCCAACGAGTTTAGGGGGTAAAGGATGCATTAAACCAAATTTTAATAACAAAATTACCATAAAGAAAATAGAAAATACTTGAGAAGGGTGATGTTCTTCAGAAAATTGCCATCTACCGGTTTATATTTCAAGTAAGGCTAATACATATTTCGCCCTCTAAACTTAACACTTTTCACCACTTGCCACCCTCAACTTTGAAAAGTCTCCACCAACCTCTGAACTTGGTACAAGTGCCAAGTGTCACAATCTGATTGGAGAAAGAAAATAAATATTTGATAATTTTGAAAAGTCAAACCAATCATAATATGATACATGACGTTGAGGGAGAGAGCTGGCGAGCACATTTTTATCAAGTTTAGGGAAAAAATCCTTTGTCCCCATCCCTGTCTCCCATTCAAAAATTACCATGTGTCAATTTTTATGGAATAAAAAATAAAAAACAGGAGAGAGAAATTAATATCTATTAAAATATAATAAAAATTGACAATTGGCAATTTTTGAATGGCGGGCAGAGATTTTTTTTTCCAAGTATAAGGGGTTGGTTAATTTTCAAAATTAATGATGTTAAATGGTGAAAAGTGTCAAGTGTAGAGAGCTAAGTATGTATTTGCCTTTGAGTAATTGTACTCGAACCCTAGACCATGGCTGATGGCACCCTTTGCTTACTATGCCAGTTAATTACAGATTTTCCCTTAAACTTAAAGAGTGCAACACCGGAGTTGTACAATTTTAATGGATCGCCAACCGGTCCTAATTTCCCCCAAAAGTAAGAAACCAGGTGATGTGGCAATATCTAATTAGTGTGCTAAATATGTATTTGGGCTTTAAGTACAAAAAAATAAAATAAAACTACACATCGCACAAAATTAAAAATAAAAGAAAGTCGAAATTCAGATCGAAACTTCACCTCTGCTTTGATAAAGAGGAGAGACTTCACACCCCCGGCGGGATTGAGATTCAGATTTGTGCCTCTGTAAAACACGATTACAGATCTTTAACACTGATTCGCACTGATTAGCAATGGCTCAGCCTCTCATAAAGAAAGACGATGACCGTGATGATGAAGGTATTTCACTGTTTTATTTTTATCTTCTTCACTCACCCACGATCCTATTTCTTAATTCATTCCTCTTTTTGCTTCGATATTCTATTAGACTGTTGTATTCGGCCTCAATTTGCGTAATTTTTGGTTGGCAGTGTTGGATCAGTTGTTAGCTTTTAGATCTGTTTCATTTGTGGTGTTTCTGGACACTCGTGAATTTAATTTATCGGAACGGGTTGAAATCATGACCTTTTTTTAGCTGATCTGATCTTTGGCTCCCCTCACATGCAATCGTTTGATTGGCATCAGCTTTCTCACGCGCACATGTTAATTGGAATTTGATTTTTCTGTGTTAGTTTCGCGTTAGCGTTAAAATGCGGATTGTCTGGATATTTGTGATAGTTAGTTCTGAATACATCATATATTGTTCAACCTGTGACATTCCTTCTCAGGCAATTGATTGTTTCAAATTATGTAACTCTTCATTGACAAGGCGAATTGATGAGTAGTGTATTAGCTGTTTGACACTTTTCACTATATGTTCCTAGTTTCCTACTATATTTGCTGATTTGGATTTGGATTTGGATTGTTTGTTGATATTGTTCTCTTAGCTCAATGTACCGCAATGATGACTTTATCAACAGTCACGAGGTCATGCCTTACTTTGAAAGAATTACTGATATCATGCAAGATTCTTTCATAATTATTTCTGAAATAATAATAGCTTAGCGTTATGATATGACTAACATGCATGATTTTGTATTGTTTAAATTTTACAGCGGAGTATTCTCCTTATTTGGGGCTAGAGAAGGGTGCTGTCCTTCAGGAAGCTAGAGTTTTTAACGATCCTCAGCTTGACCCACGAAAGTGCTCTCAGGTCCTTTAATTGCCTCATTATCTATTTTCATTGTGTCTAACATCCATGGTTGTTAGAGGCGCTAGGCGTACAGAGGCGCAAGAGGGCTAGCCTTGCCCGAAGGTGCACTCGAAGTCAAGGCGAGCGCCTGAGGTACATCAGGCGCCAAAAATTTACAAAAAATATTTTTCTTACAAAGTGAAGTTAGATGCAATAACATAAAAACGAACTAAGAGAATTGTTAGAGGTACATATACATGTAAAATTGACATATTATATTAAGAATATATAGTCTTGTATTAATCCAACCTTAAAATGAATTGAATTAGGAATATCTAGACGGTATTTATTTTATTAAAACTCTTAAAATAGATGGAAAATATATTAAAGTAAGTTAAAACCATTTATTAGAATTGTTGGAGGTACATATATATATATGTAAATTTTACATGTTTTATTAAGAATATCTATAATTGAGTTGATTTAGCCTTAATAAGAATTGAATTAGGAATATCTAGCCTTATATTATTATTTAAAACTCTTAAATATGGATGTAAAAAACATAATTATGCAAAATTAAACCCCTTA
>CATIWQ010036056.1:0-25047 GCA_949673415.1 Euphorbia schlechtendalii
ATTTATTTTCCATAATTATTTGTATTTCTTGTTTAAAAAAAATTTTCATTTTAATAAACTAATTCATATTTAATCTAATTTATTAATATGTCATCTAATTTAGAACTAATAGGTACGACTACCATTCCTAATTAGCATGAATTAGGACTTACATATCCTATATAAAGGCATTAGTATGTGAGTTTAAAAATTGGAAAGAGAGGTCTCTTATTAGATATCGAGAATTCATGGATTTAAATTTGAGTCCAACAAAACAAATTATATGAAGGGGTTTGAGCAAAATTCTCATGAGAATATCAATAATAAGGTAAGCTTAGTTTGTTTCAATATAAAATTTACGCATCATGTTATAGACTATTATAAATTATAAACAAATTTATTTATATGCAACATATATTTGAACATTGTTATCGAATAATATATTATCAGATTTTAGGAATTTTATTGTATGTATATTTATTTTTAAGGCATGTTAGTTTATATTGTCATTATAATCTTTTTTGTATGCAGCTTAATGTTAAAGATCATGAGAGTAACAAACATTCATCACAACTTCATAGTAATTCTAATAACTCCCTTTAACTGCAAAAATTAGATACACTGATAAATTCAAATAAGAACATTGAAAAAACAATTTGCGCCATTAACACTAATCTAGAAAAATTGTTAACTTTATTAGGAGAGTTAGTTCATAAGTCATTGAAGAATGAATGCTTAAATGATGAGTTAGATGATAAGTTTTGGAATGACTTAAAAGCTGATATGGATAAGAAAAAAAGGTGATACACTGGGCAATGAGAAAGATTTGGATTTTAAGACATCAAAGAAAAAATGTGATGAACTGATTAGACAATCAAGTGATTCTCCGTTTTTAAATTATTACCCTACCAAATCATTTTCTCCTATGCAATAAAGTGATAAAAAAAAATTATCTTGTCATGAAAACCCTTAGTGCTCCTCCTCATATCCCACCTCAAATAATGAACTACCAATTTAGTGATTCTCAATTTTCCAAGCGGATCCGAGACTTTTGAGATATTCGTCAAGTTCTGTTAAGATCGATCTCAACTCTTCCACCGTGATCCCCTTCATTGTGCCGATGATTTTCTTAAGATGATAGACAAGTATTCTGAAATAAACCGACATAAAATGGTAGTCGGAATTAATTTTCCAGCCACAAATAGACCAGCAGCAACGTTGCAGATAGATTGCGGCAATGAAGAGATTTGTTTCTAGATGCTTGACCAAATAGTTAATTAGGAAAGAAATATATTAATGATTGATTTATTTGAAAACAATTAACTAAATGAAAAAGGTTTCATCAATTAAGATAAGTTTACAGTACGTGGCACTCATCCCATAAAAGAGAGAATGAAAATATTGAGAAATAATATAAGAAAGAAACATATCAAATAGGGATAACTGGCTTTATTTCAATGTTTTAAAAACAGCTAGGTGCTAGGCGGGAGCTAAGTACAGGTGAGGACTAGGCGGATTCAATTTTTTTATTATTTTAATATTTAATAATACATAATAATTATTATAATGTAAATAGTAATAGTCTAATACAATAAAATGATAAAATTAATAACTTAGTTTAAATATAATAACATAAAAAACATAAAATAAAAAAAAATCGCTAGTTTATTTAATTAAAAGAGATGCTTAAACGAGAACAAAGTTATTTTTAAAAACGGAAACAAGAGTGACTGCTTTTTTAAAAATAACTTGTGTCTTGTCACCTATTTCTACTATATTCACGAGCTTTTACCCACAACGTGATAAGTTTGAACACACTATACTGTAGTAATTTCATATAACTTAGAATTCTCGGATTTCTAATTTTTGAGATTACTAAATTTTTATGTAACAAGTAACTTTTTTGCCTAAAAGAACAACTAAAATATATCGTGATTATCATAACCGGATTATTTGATAGTCAATTGGTCATATTCGGTGAACTTACAAATTAGAGTTGAAATAGTTATTTATTTTTTAAAGTAGTCAAATATGGGATTGGTGCATTCTGGTCGAGCTTGTGAAAACCATGTTGATTAATGATGTTTTCCTTTGTTTGTCACATATTTCTTTCTGTACAGGCAAAATAATTGTACAAAGCGAATCGGCTAAATTACACAATTTGCAGTAAATAAAACTCGGGCTTGGGCTGATTTTGGTCGAATGAAAAATAAGCTAGCAGAAGATTGAGGAGAAAAAACTTGGTGAAATATCAATAGCACTTGTGTCGAATATACAGTATTGTTATGTTATAAATATTATGGAAATCACAATTTTGATCCCACGCAAGGACTTCTATGCCAGTGTATAGTTTCCATTTTCATGTATATGTTATATACAAAGCATCTTTTGTAGTCCTGTTTTGATTTGGTTAATTTACCAAAACAATATATTTGTCTTCTCATACAATTATCAATATTAATTATATTTTTCCCACACTAAGTTTGATATTGTATTTGCAATAAGGTGGCTACACAATTATTATGAAAGAAAAAAGTTTTAAAGGTTTCATTTGAAACGGATGATGATGATATTCCAAGTAAGGAAAAGATTATTGGAAGCGCGTATATGATTGAAAATGAAATCGACTTTTAATTAATAATTTATGTGTTTTGTCAAACATTGTATTTTTAACGTTATCATGCCATGCTTTGTGTTCTCTATTAATATATTCACCAGACTTGTTGTAATGAATTAAAATTAAGAAATGTAATATTTTTTGTAATGTCTGTAATATTTTAGACAACTTCTATGATATTTTTTTTGTTAACTGAAAGTTTTATTTTGGTTCTTAAATATGTATATTAACACGTAACAGGTAAATTTTTATTGGATTAATTATTATTTTCGACAATATTTACGATAAGAAGCCAAAAAAACACGTAGAAACACCCCATAATAAAGCTAAAACACGTAGAAACACCCCATAATAAAGCTAAACTCTATTGGTTAGAACAGTGAACTAAAACATTACTATCTTCCACCTCGGCGTCCACTTCTACGTTGTTTTTTTCCAGTTGGGCTAGGCAAATGGAGTTTAACTTTTTCTTACAGCTCTTTGTTCTTGGCCCATAGAACCAAAGTAAAGTCCACAAACGATTATTCCAGCCCCCAGTACACTGCAATCACAACTCCCAAGTGCATATATATTAATATTTGTTTGATTATTTCATTTAGGGTCAATAAGGCAGCGAATATCCGAAAATCGTGAGTTCCGAACCGAAGGGGAGTTGGGGAAAAATAAAAAAATTCATTACCGTGGGTCGGGTTTGAGTAAAATTTTATCTTCCGTGAAAAAATATGAGCGGGGAATATAAATAAAACACAAACAAGCTTTTAAATGAATTTTAGATATAATTTATTCAAACAAAATCATCATTTAAGTAACTACGTACTCAAATTTATTGATAATAGTAATAGTAAAAAAATAATGTTACAATTACGTGTCGTTTCTTAGAGTTTATTCAAATAAATTCTTAAAATATACAAAAAAATGCAATAAAAAAAATTAAAATTCACGTTTTAAAATGATTAAAGTTCAATTTTTTATAACTAAATATATTGATCTATACGTAAGTGGGGTACAATTAATACCATACATGAGAGCATGTTGGTATTTTAGTATAATTGGATCAACTAGTTGACCAATGCGATCATAATATTTTATTGAACAAGTCAGGAGAGTATGGAGTGCACGCTTGTTCGAGTTCTATTACGATACAAAGCTTACGAGGGTCCGGCAACTATTTTTTGAATACTTTTGTTTAGAACCGTTGCGACTGCTCGAATGGACACGACTTTTGGCAATGCTTTTCTTTGAACTGTTGCGACTGCTCGTTTCATGCTTATAAAAACCTGACATTGGCAACGATTTCAAAAAGTTGTTTGATGGTAACGTTTTCTAAAATATGGTTCACTTTTCTTCACAACAAAAAATTCATTCTAAGTTCTTGAGTTTTACTCTGATTTTATCCGATTGAAAAATTTGGGAGAACCACTAAATTAGTTTCAATCTGAAAGTGTTATTATGACTTCAGAGATTATCCAAGTTATTTTCAGCTATCCTCAACAAAGAAATGATGACGAACAAAGCATCTGTTGAAGAAGTCGTGGAAATCAATTGATATTCGAAATACTTTCGATCATGGACATAAAAAAGGTACGAATTCGATCCGTGCTGTGTTTTGTATGTGATATTCCGTTTCTACTTTATTCTGAAATTTCTGGAAATTTGTTTCCGAAATTTTTTTTCGTGTTCTTCGTGAATCATGCGGAAAAAGTGTGAACATGGAGAAAAATTGGGTTTTTTTGAGCGTTTTAATGATATATACGTGTTTTGAGCTTGATTTACTGGAAAATATGTTATTCCAGTGTTCATATGGCATGAATTAGTGACTGGGTTCGGTTTTGGTAAAAAATTACGTGTTTTGACCGGAAAAAATTTTGATTTCCGTGTTGTTTTGTGTAAATGTAAAATTTATGTTCATTTTTTCGTAAAACGGACTATACTAACGGACTCGGATCGACGAAACGAGTAAAACTGCTAAAGTCCAATCACTGGAAACAGCCGGCAAGGCGATGCGTGGCCCCCACATGCCAACTGGCTGTTGTGACGCGCTGGCACATGGAGCACATGAGCTGGGTTGGACAGTTACTGCCAGTGAGTGAATTACACGCGCAGGGATGTGGCGGTTACTGCCGGCGAGTGTAGTACACAAGTCGGTGACTGTTGCTTCGTCGGTTGGACAAGTGGCGTTCTGTGGTTGGTCTAAGCCATGTTCCTGTGTGACACGTTCTACCTGAGCGTGTTTGTGGGGCTTCTCTGGATGTGCCACGTGGCATTCATCTAACGGCCAGAATTTATTTTCGTGATTTCGCCTTTTAAATGATGTCGTTTTGCTTCGAAAATTTTTCTACCTCTCATTTTCATATTTTTTGGATTTAATGGTGAGTTTTTCAGAATTTTTTTATGTTCAGAAAATATTGTTTTTCATTTATATTATGTTAATAAATGCTTAAAAATTATGGAAAATTAGTTTTCGAATTTTTAGATATTTTGTATTGGTTAGAAAATAATTTTGAACTTACTAGAAAATAATTAAAAAATTTTCATATGTTAATTAAATTTGACAATTATTTTCTATATATATATATATATATATATATATATATATATATATATATATATATATATATATATATATATATATATATAAAATGAAAATGTACCATTTATATCCAAATTAATTATTATATGATTGATGAATTTTACTATACATTGAGGTATAATGTCATTGAATATATTTTAATAATATATTTAAGTTTATTAATTATTTGTGTGATAATTATTTGAATTATATATGTGTTATATATGTTAGAAATCTATTTTACAATATTTTTTTCATTTGTGGATTAATTTGAAAAACCTTGTAATTCAAAATGGTGAATTAAACGAGGAAATCTATATGTAACAACAGGAATGGTTTATGTGAAAATGTGAAAATAAGGTATGCAAGCTAAGAAATTTGTTATATGGACTAAAACAAACACCAAAGTTTGATATCAAAGTGATTTTGTCTAGTGGTTTTGTTATCAACCAAGCGGACAAATGGTATATTGCAAATTTGATACTTCTGGTAAAGGAGTTATGAGTTACTTATGTGCGGATGACATGTTGATTTTTGTACTGACCAAAGTCAGGTTGATAAAACAAATAAATTTTTTGGTTTGTCATCTGCTTTAAAGATGAAGGATTTGGGGAGGCTTAAGTGATTCCTGGTATAAGAATTAGACAGAAGAACAATGTTATTTCAATTTCTCAATCTCATTATATTGAGACGATTTTGAATAACGTTAACTGTGAGCGGACAACACGGAGCGGTGGGCCGAGAGTGCGCAGAATGATAGGCACAGTCCATCGGGGTGTTTGAAAAAAGCACCGGGTCGGGGACCTGGGAAAAGTTGAAAGAGAGAGCGAAAATATTTAGATCGGTCAAATCCAAATCCACCGTCTCTTAGTGTAGAGTTGTCGCCTGGATTAGCTCTTTCCAGGAATTAGAGTCCCATGAGGCTTAACGTCCTGGGGACGGCCCACTAAGACACAGAGATTCGGGTCCGGGATAAGTTGCTTATTTCTTAAGTGATCACATTATATTACATCTATAGAAAACCGTATTTTCTTAGTTATGCATATTCGCACTTAGGTCGTTTTCGAGTTTGAAATGCATGATTTAACGCGCATGCGGAAAGTAGTAAACCATCCATAAAGTATTAAATAAATGCAGAAAGTAAATACGAAAAAGTAAAGATTATAAAAAATTGCAAAAATCGGGGGATGCAACCGCCCGCTAACCTATTAATTACATTTTCTAGAAAATATATGCAATACCTCGAAGGAAAATAAAATCCTAGGCATGCATCTAACCTGTACCCACAAAGGTTAGCACGAGATATTGCATGTATGTTCGATTTGAATTTGAGAAGGCCCGTGTGGCCTAGTTAAAATATCGACGATTTAAAGTTGTTAATTTAAATAAAAACTGGTTCATTTTTATTTACACGTATGTTGGTCAATTTTATTAGTGAAAATGACCTCATGGAAAAATAGTGAGGACTGTTATCCGGGAATACGTTTTATTCCCTTCGTGAGGGTATTCTAACATAAAAATTAAAAAAGAAATGAAAGATTAAGAAGAATTATTAAACAATTACAATAATAAGGAATAAAATTAATTTCTAGGTTCACAAATAAAATCAGAAATAAGACAAGGTAGACGATGAACGCGGAATTCGTAGTTCTAAGAACTCAGAGACTTACCCTTTTAGCGTGAATCCACTTCAGCGTATCCGTTCGATCCCCGGGAGCGTTCCTCGTTCGTTTTGTAGTTATTTGTGGTTTAATGTGGAAAAATAAATGTTTATTTATCCAAAAAGATAATCAGACTCAGGTTCTAAATTTGTCTTAGACCCGAGAATATCTGAGGAGTTAAGATGAAATTTGATTTTAAGATGAAGAAATTTGGGATCCAAGAAAATATTAGAAAAAATGAAGAAATTATTGTTTGTAGTGTTTTTTCGTGAAAATTAGATTTTTTTTCTCTGAAATTTCGAGCCCCCTTCAATCCAAAAATGTCCCGAATTTATAGAAATTGGGGACGGGATAAACCGGGCTCACTAGAGAGTCCAGTGAGGCCTCGCTGGACTCTCCAGCGAGGTACTGCAATTTCCAGCGTTCGCATGGCTCGTCCGTTTGGCTAGCCCATTTCGACCCGATATCTTTTAATTTAAAATATTTTTTTTCAAAATTGATTTATTAATTAACCAATTTTTATTATTTCTTTTTTTAAATTAAGTTTTTAACCAACTTGGCGACGAGGAACATTCCCATTCGGAGATCTTCAGATAACCGAAATTGTGTGATTCGAGGATAAATATCCTGAAAAGTCATCATCATTGAACACGCGAGCTGGTACAAAATCCCATGCTCATAGCTGCCCCTCGTGTGATCATCGCTGGTTGTGTGACCAGTATGATCACACGAAATGAGCATAGGGATAGAGAGAATACCTGACTAGTGTGGTTAGTGACTTTTTATTCCCAATTGGTGATAACATAGGCCTTCCTTTCTAGCGCTGCGTATTCAAAGGGTTGTCCGTTCCTTTCTTCGGAATCCCTTGGTGCTTGATGCCCCTTGTGGGTGGGTCAACTGTTTCTTTGTATGACGTCCCTTTAGTGGTTGGCAACCGTTTCATTCTTTGATTGATAAATGAGACTGTTTCTTTCTTCAGCAGTCGAGAGAACTGTTTCCTTCTTCGGTTGTATTTTGTATTCCTTAATAGGATGTTGACTTGTTTCTTGTGACAAGTCAGAGAAAAAAGGATAATGTTAATACATTTTATAATGAATGTTTTAGTTATTTGATTGAGTTTATGCGAAGCAAAAATTTCTTCCCCTTCAATCAAAAATTAAAACATGATAAATGAATAAGTTTAATGGAAATTCGGGGATATCCTGAAAATTGCTTTGTTGTTTTAAGAGGCTTTTGTGATGTTGTAGTGTTAACTTTAGGCTTCAGTGGACCATCGTCTTATTTGTAGGTTCCTCATATGGAGATGAAGTTTTTTGTTTATCAGGATAGTGTTGCCCCGGTTTGGACTCGTCTTTACCTATAAATAACGTGATGCGTATGTGATGTATGCATGATTTATGCATGATCAATATTTATCATATAATGTATGTTCATCTGTTGTAGGTGTCGTGGGCTTCATTCATTGAAGAGCCTTCTCTTGTGCTAGTGTATGGCTGCCCCTAGGGTTTGTCTTGTTAGGGATTCCATGGATGATATCCTCAGGGTGACGACTATGGGTTCGTTAAATTAGATTCGAATTCAGAGCTTGGATCTGGTTTGAGTAAAGTGTGGATGAGTCGTTGATCCCGCATTGTATTGGCGAAGCTTGGAAGCCTTTTGCTTGAAGTGTTGGAGGTATGTGATGTCACGTACCGTTCCGAGGAGGAGATGATGAATTTGATATTTCTTTGGTCCTAAGTTTTACATAGATCGCCCTTGCGGGTTTTCAATCTATCGAACCTTGTCTAAATTTTTACCTGGACCGCCTTTTCAAGTTTTCAATCTAGCAGACTCATTTTTCTTTATTTTATTCTTTATTTTTTCATTTTTTGGATGTTTACTTGCGATATTCTACCATTAGCATGCAAGCAATCAAAATAAGCATATGCATAAAGATTCAGCAAAAATGACAATTCATTGATGAACTTAACAGGGGTATAAATGTTTTAAATGATTTGACTCCTGCCATCAATTAGTCCTTTCAGGTTTTCTAACCAATGTGGTTCTCTCAATGTCCTAAGTTTTACCTGAACCGCTTTTTTCAGGTTTTCAACTCAACGGACTATTCTTTTTGTGTTTTGAAAAGTAGCCCTAATTTTGCTCAACTAACCGAGTGTTAATTGACAGGCTAAATGCAAATTTATTTTTTTGTTCGTACTGCCTTTCATCGATTTATTTCTTTCACTTATGCGTGATAGCAATTGTGTAAGACTTGATTGATCTGATAGATCGATCGTTGTCCATATCCATGACTTCATTTGTTATCTCGTTTAGCGTTTCTGATCGATTGGTTGGTGCTCATACCGCTTTGCTAGCTTGAGGTGTATGTGATGATGGGTCTTGATCATCGACGTTTCCTTTGATGGTGCCATGATTGCCCCACAAATAGTGGCGAGTCGTGTGAAGGAGTTATTGACATGTTCAACAATCTGACTCCTTTTTATCTTTTGTGTTATGCTATCTATTTTGACTTTTCTGGGGCTTCGATCATTGCTTGATTACCCCATAAATGGTGGTTAACGGTGTGATGGAGTTGTTGACGTGTTCAACGATCTGACTCCCTATTGTCTTTACACCGGTTGTTTGGTCTCAACTTGCTTTCTCTATGTTTTGGCCTTATTCTGGCTTTGATCATTTTGACCTTTGCCTGATTCGTTTCTTTGATTGACTGAGTTAGTGGATGTTTCATGCTTGGAGATCTTTCATCTTTGTAAGATGAAGCAATTGCTATCACGCTTTGTCTAAGTACATGTGTTTCTCTCACTTTCTCTCAAGAGTCAAATCATTTGAAATTACAGTAACTTTTGGGGAATCCATTTATAGCCAAATTAATTTCATGACATGATGCGTCACGTGTGCTAAAAACATTATGTGTATGCTTATGAGAATGCGTGATGTGATTGATAGAATATCAAGCAAGTAAACAAAGTTCAATTTATTCAAATAATAATTGAACAGCCTCGAGGGCAAAGTAGCTAAAAGCTAAATTATTACATAACTAAGCATGGGTTATTCTAACGCTCCTCAGATTCAAAGTGCTCCATGGATTCAAAGTGCTCCATCTTATCCGCCTTCTCAAACACTTCCTAATAGGTGGAGAAGATGTCTGACCCAAACTTGTTCATGTATGATGGCATTGCACCGTCCAGAAGCTTGGTTATCATCTCCGGTAGACTTAAGCGAGCTCGAAGTCTGACCTGTGTGGCCATCCAATATGCAAAGTAGGATTTGAAGCTCTCACCCTACTCATGCCTTATAGCCTCCAGATGTTGCATCGTGGTTTCCATTTGAGAGTTGAAACCATAATGCCCCAGCATAGCTTGAGCGAGGCTATTCCAATCGGTAGCTATGTCCAGCGGAAGGTGGCTGTACCATTCGTTAACTGGGTGGCCCAAGGTGATGACAAAGAACTTAGCCATCATCTATTCACTGACCCTTAATGTTCTCATCACTGTTTGATAATGTGTTAAGTGAGCGCACAGGTCACCAGATCCTACGTACTTCTCAAACTGCGATATTGTGAAGTTTGGGATAAGCTGTCTTCATCCCTAATTATTGGTTATGCTGGGTACGTGTTCCTTAGGTAACCACCGTGAGTGGCCAAGAACTGTTGCTATAGTTTCGCCATTTCTAGTTGTTGGAGAATGTCATTCCCTGTGCTTGGATAAGGGCCATATTGCCCCTGGGGATATGTCACAAAATGGGGCAGTTGAGGTGCCTGGAACTGTGAGGCGATTGACATACTCCAGTTAGGAACAGGGTGTTGGGTCATTCCTTGGTAGAAAGGCCCTGGTGTGAATGCTGGCTGGACAGTTTATCCAGAGAAGAATGGATTCTAGTTCAACTGACTTTATCCTGTCCCGAACTGGTAAGAGGCAGTAGGAACTAGGGGTATCATATGTGAGGTGGGAGCTCCCCCTATCTCAGGCCGTCTAGTTGGATTGCCATTGTTAAGGGTGACCTTCGGATTGGACACTGCAATCTGAGTCCTCCCGATGTGCTGGAAAATGAGCGATGCTAGTTGTTCGCTGTTGGCAAAGGCATTCAAGGCAACTGCAATCTCGGCGCTTACCGATGATTGATGTGAATTTTGTCCAATAAGGACAGGGTGATCCTCTCCCGCACCTTCTTCTCGTAGATTGGCCATAATCGATGTGCGTTGAACCGAATCGGAGTCTGAACCCGAGTCCTCACTTGAGTTAGTGTATGGAACCCCCTCCAGGTTGACCACGATTGGGGAAATGCGGACCAAGCGATGAGCAGGCCTTTTCTAAGCTAAGATATACAAGTAGAAGATCAGACTATGCATGTAAGTTTCATGACATGACTCGTGATGCGAGAAATAAGTGAGATGTTTAATGTTATGGCTGCATTTACAAGGGTTAGCATGCCATGATGTGAAATAACATGTATGTCAACAGGCTAGTCATTAGGTAAAAATGAAAACATGAGGAAATCCAACAACGGGGGTTGGACTTGAGATTTGTACAATGTCTGTGTGACATCGTAATATAAGTGGTGTAAGTGAGGTGACTAAGTAACCTGTGTGGTAATAGGTCAATGGTTTGAGGTTTCGTAGTATGACCAGGTCTAATAGAATGAGGAGGTCAAATTGATTTCGAGTAAGTAGTGTGGCGTAACATAATGAAATGAAAGCAACTACCGTATGTAGCTATCTAATGAATGATTAGGTTATTTTGCCCAATTAGGGCTGAGTTTCGACTGCCTGTGTGGTCATCATTATTTGAGGGTATGTGGTGATATGTGAATTATTGCCTCGTGTGGGCGAATGATTCAGGCATGAAGCGTATACCCTTGAAGATTTGGTAAGGTAAGACTTTTGAAGTAAGTTCACCTCGTGTGGGCTTAGGACATCAACTGGGATATCCTTTAATGTAGGAAAAAATGGTTTTGGGTAGGTATTTGCCCCGTTTGGGCTTTTGGCATGTATAATTGCCCCGGAAGGGCTGTGAGTTGGATGTTGAGTGGACATCTCATGGGTAATGTGGTGGATATGTTATTTCCCCTTGCGGGCTAAGTGTCGGATGTCAAGTGGACATCACGTAGTAAAAGGAAGGTATGTTTGCCATGTGCAGGCTAATAGCGGGATGTCAAGTTGACATCTCACTGAAAAAGGGGTAAGTGATGTCCCTAAGTGATTTTATGTTGTCTTAGGGTGACACAATCTACAGTGTCAACAGTGCCTAAGTGGATGTGATATTGGTTTGGTATCGTGATATGTACATTTAATATCATGAGTGTGCGCGTTCAAGTGTCTGCATAAAAATTCGTGGTTAGAATGACATTTGTTCAGTGATAATTTGAAAGTAGTATACACATAGCACATAGCATGCAACGTCCAAACTTCCCACCATAAAACTCCTACATGTAGGATTTTTGGCTAGTCTCTATCCTAAGTTTGGTTCATCTTAGTACCATGAAGATACTAAGGAGCGCATCTGCAAGAAAAATATAATGCATGGTCGTTTATCGGGTAACACCCTAGGGAAAATGCCTATGGTTTATTTACATGTGGTTTGTAAATGGGTTGCTGATGTAGAAAGTTCTTGTTGCACTAAAATACACTCCAAGCCTCTAACGAGGGAGGTACATGCGATATGGAAACAAATGCTCCGCTCGCTCAAGTACTATCTTTTCTAAGGGAGGCAGATTAGTACAAGAGAAAGCTTCGCGGTAATAGGGGTACCTTAGACTTAAGGGCTAATCCCTTTTATTGCAAATTGAAATTATGAATATGTCATAATTAAGAAAATATGGAATAATGTGATTAATAATTTTCGGCACTTATCCAAAATCTAAAATATTTGAAAAAACAAGTTTTTAGAAAAAATCCCCAGTGGAGTCACCACTGTGAGCGGACGACACGGAGCGGTGGGCCGAGAGCGCGTAGAATGATAGGCGCAGTCCACCGGGGTGTTTGAAAAAAGCACTAGGTCGAGGACCCGGGAAAAGTTAAAAGAGAGAGTGAAAATATTTAGATCGGTCAAACCCAAATCCGCCATCTCTTAGTGTAGAGTCGCCACCTGGATTAGCTCTTTCCAGGAATTAGAGTCCTGTGAGGCTTAACGTCTGGGGGACGACCCACTAAGACACAGAGATTCGGGTTCGGGATAAGTTGCTTATTTCTTAAGTGATCATATTATATTACATCTATAAAAAAACCATATTTTCTTAGTTATGCATATTCGCACTTAGGTCATTTTCGATTTTGAATGCATGATTTAACACGCATGCGGAAAGCAGTAAACCATCCATAAAGCATTAAATAAATGCAGAAAGTAAATACGGAAAATTATAGATTACAAAAAATTACAAAAATAGAGGGATGCAACCGCCCGCTAACCTATTAATTACATTTTCTCAAAAATATATGTGATGCCCGAAGGAAATTAAAATCCTAGGCATACATCTAACCTGCACCCGCAAAGGTTAGCACGAGATATTGCATGTATGTTCGATTTGATTTTGAGAAGGCACGTGTGGCCTAGTTTAAATATCGACGATTTAAAGTTGTTAATTTAAATAAAAATTGGTTTATTTTTATTTACACGTATGTTGATCAATTTTATTAGTGAAAATGACCACATGGCAAAATAGTGAGGATTGTTATCCAGGAATATGTTTCATTCCCTTCGTGGGGGTATTCTAACGTAAAAATTAAAAAAGAAATGAAAGATGAAGAAGAATTATTACAACATTTACAATAATAAGGAATAAAAATAATTCCTAGGTCCACAAATAAAATTAGAAAAAAGATGAGGTAGACGATGAACGCGGAATTCGCAGTTCTAAGAACTCAAAGGTTTACCCTTTTGGCGTGAATCCACTTCGGCGTATCCGTTCGATCCCCGGGAGCATTCCTCGTTCGTTTTGTAGTTATTGTGGTTTAATGTGGAAAAATAAATGTTTATTTATCCAAAAAGATAATCAGACTCGGGTTCTTAATTTGTTATAGACCCGAGAATATCTGAGGATTTAAGAAGAAATTTGATTTTAAGATGTAGAAATTTGGGATCCAAATGTATTTTGGATCCAAGAAAATATTACAAGAAATGAAAAAATTATTGTTTGTAGTGTTTTTCCGTCAAAATCAGATTTTTTTTCTCTGAAATTTCGAGCCCCCTTCAATCCAAAAATTTCCCAAATTTATAGAAATTCGAGATGGGATAAACTGGGCTCGTTGGAGAGCCCAGCAGCCTCGCTGGAGAGCCCAGCGAGTTCGCTGGGCTCTCCAGCGTGGTGCTGGAATTTCCAACGATTTGCTGGAAATTCCAGGGTTCGCTGGCTCGGCGAGCCCATTTCTACCCAATATCTTTTAATTTAAAATATTTTTTTTCAAAATTGATTTATTAATTAACCAATTTTTATTATTTCTTTTTTTTAAATTAAGTTTTTAATCAACTTGTCGATGAGGAACATTCCCATTCGGAGATCTTCAGATAATAAAAAATTGTGTGATTCGAGGATAAATATCCTGAAAAGCTGTCATCATTGAATGCGCGAGCTGGTACAAAATCTCATGCTCACATTAACTTCAATGATTGTTCTCAAGTTAGCACTTCAATGGATTCCTTCGATTTTTTGAAGGTTATTTTGATACAAGTTATATTTCTTATGAAGATGATAGTTATTTCACAAGTGGATGAGTATTTCTTCTTGGGGGAGGTGCTATATCTTGGGTGTCTAAGAAACAAACTTGTATGAGTGTTTCAACAATGGAATCTAAATTCGTAAAAACTGAGCATAATTTAGCCGATTATTTAACCCAAGGGTTAAGAAGAGATCTTGTGCACAAGTCGGCTTCCGGGATGTGGTTAAAGTTTATCTAAAATCTCTTATGTTGAGATACCCAATTCCTACCTAATATGATGTTAAGTGTTGAATTCAGTGAGGAAAACTTAACATCTAGAGATTGGAACACACTGATTAAAGCATCTCAATGTATGTGTTCAGACCTGCAAGTAAAGGAAGTTGAAGTTGAACTTCTTAATAGCGTTTTTTAAAAATTGCATATATATGCAGGTGCAAGAATAAAAAGGCTATCTATATGAGCATGAAGTTTAGCCGCTTGAAGAAGCTTCGACTTGGCGTTAATATGTTTATGAAGGATAAGGACACAAGGATAGTAAAAGATAGTGTTAAGTGTGAGCGGACGACACAGAGCGGTGGGCCAAGAGCGTGCGGAATGAGAGGCGCGGTCCATTGGGGTGTTTAAAAAAATTGCACCGGGTCGGGGACCCGGAAAAGGTTTTGGTAGAGAAAACGAAAAATGTTTTTAGATTGGTTCAAGCCCGAATCCACCGTCTCTTAGTGTGGAGTCGTCACCTAGATCAGCTCTTTCCAGGAATTAGAGTCCTGTGAGGCTTAACGTCCGGGGGACGGCCCACTAAGACATAGATGTTTGGGTCCGGGATAAGTTGCTTATTTCTTAAGTGATCACATTATATTATATCTATAGAAAATCGCATTTTCTTAGTTATGCATATTCGTGCTTAGGTCTTTTTTTGGAGTTTATGTGCATGATTCACGTATAGAAAAAGCAGTAAACCCATCCATAAAACAATAAGTAAATGCGGAAAATAAATGCAGAAAAGTAAAGATTACAAAAATTACAAAAATCGGGGGATGCAACTGCTCGCTAACCTATTAATTACATTTTCTAAAAAATATATGCAATAATCGAAGAAAAATAAAATCCTAGGCATACATCTAACCTGCACCCACAAAGGTTAGCACGAGATTTTGCACGTATGTTCGATTTGATTTTAGTGAGGCCCGTGTAGCCTAATTAAAACATCAATGATTAAAGTTGTTATTTTAAATAAAAATAGTTCATTTTTATTTACACGCATGTTGATCAATTTTATTTGTGAAAATGATCGCATGGCATAAGGTGAGGTCTGTTACCCGGGAATAATTTTAATTCCCTTCGTTGGGGTATTCTAATATAAAAGTTAAAAAAAAGAAATAAAGATGAAGAAGAGAATTACAACATTATTTACATAATAAAAGAAATAAAAATATTCCTAGGTTCACATGTAGAACAACATCAGAAACATGAGATAAAACAACTCTAGGAACTCAGAGGCTTACCCTTTCTGTATGAATCCACTTCGACGTATCCGTTTGATCCCCTAGAGCGTTCCTCGTTCGTTTTGATTTAGTTGTGTTTTGTTGGAAAATAAGTGTTTATATATCCAAAAGATAATCAGACTCGGGTTCTAAATTTGTTTTAGACCCGAGAATATCTGAGGATTTAAGAAGAAATTTGATTTTAAGATGAAGAAATTTGGGATCCAAATGTGTTTTGGATTCAAGAAAATATTAGAAGAAAAGAAAATATTTGTAGTATTTTTCAGTGTTTTTTGTTCTGAAAAGAAGAATTTTCTCTGAAATTTCGAACCCCCCTCAATCCACAAATATCCGGAATTTATTAGGAAAAAACCTGGAAATCTAAATAAGGTAAGTTTTAGAGAAAAGTTCAGCGAGGCTCCATGCCGTGTCTTTGGCGAACTCGCCAAAGTCCTTAGCGAGCTCGCCAAAGACCTTGGCGAGGCAGCCTCACCAAGGTTTGGCGAGGCCTCGCCAACCTTAACGAGACATGCCCTAGCCAAGGAGTTTGGCAAGGCTTGCCTCGCCAAAGCCCATTTTTTGGCCAGGCCCGCCTCAGGCCCGGGATTCAGTTTCCCTCGGGTTTCTTTAAATTTTTTTGTGTATTTTTATATTTTTTAGTTAATTTCTAAATCATTTTAAATTCAGAGACGAGGAAGACTCCCATTTGAAGATCATCGAACGGCCGAAAATGTGTTATTCAAGGATAAATATCCCAAAAGGCCGTCATCATTGAATGCACGAGCTAGTACAAAATCCCGTGCTCACAGCCACCCCTCGTGTAATCATCGTTGGTTGTATAACTAGTATGATCACACGAAAAGAGTGTAGGGATAGAGAGAATACTTGACCGGTGTGGTTGGTGACTTCTTGTTCCCAATTAGTGATAATAGAGGCCTTCCTTTCTAGCGCTATGTCTTCATAGAGTTGTCCGTTTCTTTTTTCGGGATCCCTTAGGTACTTGGTGCCCCTTGTGGCCTTCCTTTTAGTGGTTCACAACCGTTTCATTCATCGGTTAATAAATGAGACTGTTTCTTTCTTCAACCGTTGAGATAATAGTTTCCTTCTTCGGTTGTATTTTGTATTTCCTTAATAGAATGTTGATTTGCTTCCTGTGACAATTCGGAGAAAATATAATGTTAATACATTTATGATGAATGTTTTAATTATTTGATTGAGTTTATGCGAATCAAAAATTTTTTCCCCTTCAATCAAAAAATTAAAACGTGATAAATAATGAGTTTGATAAGAAATTCGGGGGTGTCCCAAAACTGCTCCATTGTTTAGGAGGCTTTTGTGATGTTACGATGTTGACTTTAGACTTGAGTGGGTCGTCGTCTTGTTTGTAGGTTCCTCATGTGGAGGTAGAGATTCTTTATTTATCGGGATAATGTTGCCCCGGTTTGGCATCGTTTTTACCTGTAAATAACATGATGCGTATGTAATGTATGCATGATTTAATGTATGTTCGTCTATTGTAGGTGTCATGGGCTTCATTCATTGAAGAGCCTTCTTTTGTGCTGGTGCATGGTTTCCCCTAAGGTTTATCTTGTTGGGGATTCCATGGGTAACTCCCTTGGAGCGATGACCATGGGTTCGTTGAATCAGATTCGAGTTTAAAGCTTGGATCTGGTCTGAGGAGAGCCTAGATGAGTCGTTGATCCCGCATTATGTCGGCGATGATCGCTTAGAGGTCGTTTGCTTGAAGTGTTGGAGGTATGTGATGTCTCGTATCGTTCTGAGGAGTAGATGTTGAATTTGATAATTCTTTGGTTCTAATTTCTGCATAGATCGCCCTTGCGGGTTTTCAATCTATCGAACCTTGTCTTAATTTTTGCCTGAACCGCCCTTTCAGGTTTTCAATCCAGCAGACTCATTTTTCTTTATTTTATTATTCTATTATTTTTTTTATTTTTTGGATGTTTACTTGCGATATTCTACCATTGGCATGCAAGCAATCAAAATAAGCATATGCATAAAGATTCAGCAAAACTGACAATTCATTTATGAACTTAACAGGGGTATAGATGTTTCAAATGATTTAACTCCTACCATCAATTAGCCCTTTTAGGTTTTCTAACCAATGTGGTTCTCTAGATGTCCTAAGTTTTGCCTGAACCGCCCTTTTCGGGTTTTCAACTTAGCGGACTATTCTTTTTCTATTTTGAAAAGAAGCCCTAATTTTTGCTCAACTAACCGAGTGTTAATTGACAAGCTAATTACAAATTTATTTTTTTGTTTGTACTGCTTTTTAGAGATTTATTTCTTTCACTTATGAGTGATAGCAATTGTGTAAGACTTGATTGATCTGATAGATTAGTAGTCGTCCGTATCCATGACTTCATTTGTTATCTCGTTCAGCATTTCTGATCGATTGGTTGGTGCTCATGCCGCATTGCTGGCTTGAGGTGTATGTTATGATGGGTATTGATCATCAACGTTCTTTTTTGAGTTCAATTAGCCCACAAATTGCAGCGAGCTGTGCGAAGGAGTTGTTGACATGTTCAACGATCTGAATCCTTTTTGTCTTTAGTATTAACTTTTGTTTGATTGTCCCACGAATGGTGGTGATCCATGTGATAGAGTTGTTGACGTGTTCAATGATATGACTCCTCCTTTGTTACATCACGCCGGTTGTTTGGTCTCATGAATGGTGGTGATGGAGTTGTTGAAATGTTCAACGATCAGATTCCTTCTTTGTGGCATTGCGCCAGTTGTTTGGTTCCAACTTGCTTGGTTGACATTTTGGCCTTATTCTAGCTCCGATCCTTTTGATCTTTGCGTACTTCATTCTCTTGATTGAGTCAGGGGACATTTCGTGCTTGGAGATCTTTCCATTGATCTTTCGTCTTTGTATGATGAGGTAATTGCTATCACGCGTTGTCTAAGTACATGTGTTTGTCTCTCATTTTCTCTCAAGAGTCAAATCATTTGAATTTATTGCAGGGAATCCATTTAAACCCAAATTAATTTCATGAAATGATGTATCACATGTGCTTAAAACATATGTATGTGTTTATGAGAATGCATGATGTTATTGATAGAGTATCAAGTAAATAAACAAAGTTCAATTTATTTAGAAATCATTCAAAAAGCCTTGTAGGCAAAGTAGCTGTATGCTAAATTATTACATAATCATTCATCATGGGTTAGTGTCCCCCAGATGTGTCCATGGATTCAAAGTGCTCCATCCGCTCCGCCTTCTCAAACACTTCTTGATAGCTGGAGAAGCTATCAGATCTGAATTTATTCCTGTACGGTGGCAGTGCGTCATCCAGAAGCTTTGTTATCATCTCTGGTAGGGTCAAACGAGTCTGCAGCCTGACCTATGTGGCCATCCAACGTGCATAGTAGGATTTGAAGCTCTCACCCTACCTTTGCCTTATAGCTTCCAGATGTTGCATTGTGGTATCCATCTGAGCGTTGAAACCATAATGCCCCAGCATAGCCTGAGCAAGGCTATTCCAATCAGTGGCTATGTCCAATGGAAGGTGGCTGTTGTGAGCGAACAACACGAAGCGGTGGGCCGAGAGCGCGCGGGGTGAGAGGCGCGGTCCACTGGGGCATTTTGAAAAGGATGCGCGCTGGGTCGGGGACCCGGGAAAAAGGTTTTGAAGAGAGGGTGAAAAACATTATTTAGATCGGTTCGAATCCGAATCCACCGTCTCTTAGTGTGGAGTCGCCACCTGGATTAGCTCTTTCCAGGAATTAGAGTCCTTTGAGGCTTAAAGTTTGGGGGACGGCCCACCTAGACACAGAGACTCAGGTCCGGGATAAGTTGCTTATTTCTTATTGGATCACATTAAATTACATATACAGAAAAACCGTATTTCTTAGTTATGCATATTCGCACTTAAGTCGTTTTGAGGTTGAAATGCATGATTTAACACACATGCGGAAAGCGATAAATCCATTCATCAAGCATTAAGTAAATGCGAGAAGTAAATGCAGAAAAGTAAAGATTAAAGGTTACATAACCTCGAGGGATGTAACCACCCGCCTAATCTATGAATTACAATTTTCCAAACAATATATACAATACCCGAAGGAAAATAAAACCTAGGCATACATCTAATCTGCATCCACAAAGGTTAGCACGAGGTAAAGCACATATGTTCGATTTGATTTTAGTAAGGCCCGTGTGGCCTAATTAAAACATCGATGGTTTAAAGTTGTTATTTTGGATAAAAATGGTTCATTTTTATTCACACGTATGCTGGTCAATTTTATTAGTGAAAATGACCGCATGGCAAAGTAGTGAGAACTGTTATCCGGGAATACGTTTTTATTCTCTTTGTGGGGGTAACCTAAAACAACATTTAGAAATTTAAATCTAAGCCGAGCATGCATAGCATAGCCATCTTTTGGGTTAACAACGGTAAATATGTCATTCATATAGTTATCGACTTCCCTGTGAAGGGCGATATCGATATGAATGGCCCGAAGCGCTTCTGTTGCTACTCCGAACTTTAATTAACACATTAATACATTAATAAATCAGATATATATCCTAAATAATTACAATTCAGAGGTTTGTTACCCCCAATTATGTATTTCCAAGTTTAGCAAGGTCTCAGCGGGTCATTCCAGGCTTAAACGATTCGAAACGGAGAAAAACGGGTGTCTGCCAAAGGCAACATCGATATCGATGTTGTTAATGTTAGTAAAGATGTTGGCATTTCAGTACCAACATTGGTAAGGTCGGTACCGATGTTACGTCTCCAAACCTGCAGAAAACAGCAGAAACAGCAACAGAAAATCTGAAACTTCAAATGATTATAACTTTCTCTATACTTAACCAATTTGGATGATCTTTATCATCCCGAAAAGCTCAAGATGTGTAGAATATTTTTATGTAAATAAAGTACACAAAAAGTTTTGAAATAATACTGTAAATTATAGAAAATAGATTGGTGCGCAAAAACGGAAATATCCGAAAACAAAACGAAACTTCAAAAATAGAAGCATATACGCGTAGCACAAACTCTAGGAACCCAGCGGCTTACCCCATAGTCATGAATCCACATTTTCAAGGTCTATGAAGTCCTACGGGAAGCTCTCCTCGTTTCTTTGATCGGGTTTAGGATTTTTGACAAAAATGAAGAGTAGAGGTGTACTCTTTGAAGGAAGGCAGAACTTCCAGGTTGTGATTCATAAAAAGGAGGAAGAGAAGAGTTAGTAATCATTCTTCCTCTGAGTTTTGTAGTTTTCAAAATCCTAAAACTAATACTTTTGAAATTTTAGTAAAAATCCCTTTGTGTTTTTGTTTTGGTTTTCTAAAAAAGAAAACTGAGTTCTTTCTTCCTTGAACTCTCTGAGTTTCTTCCCCTTTCCTTTTTTCTTTTTGCTGAATGTCTTCCCACTTTCCTCCACTAATGTCCCATCCAACATTGCGAAGGGCTATTTCCAGCCACTTCAACAGTGTGAAAGTGACTGGAAATCAATTATTGAAAATTTATTCAATACTTTCCAGAATTTCACAATCATTCTGCTAATGTTGTCAATGCGACATCAGTATCGATGTCATTGGAATTTAGCGACATCGGTACCGATGTCACTGATATCGGTATTGATGTCATGATATCGGTACCAATATTGTAAAACGGTACCGATGCCATGATATCGGTACTGATGTTTAACATTGATACCGATGTTATGGCATTGGTACCGATATTAGTTACATCGATGATCGTGATTTTCGATCTGATTTTGGTTCAAAACGGTCTCGGTTACTGATGAGGTGGTCTAAAAAGATATCTAAGGTTCGTAAGAAATGAGGAATGCTTATCCCGAGGACCTCCGAGACCCTGTCAAAGTAGAAGACTAGCAAAGGAAAATATATTACAGCTTCATCATCGAACTCACGAGTGGGGACTAAAAATCCCCGTGCTCACAGCTATACCATTCATTAACTGGGTGGCCCAAGGTGATAACAAAAAGCTTAGCCATCATTCGATCGTTGACCCTCAATGCTCTCATCACCGTTTGATAATGTGTTAAGTGAGCGCGTGGGTTGCCAGATCCTACGTACTTCTCCAACTGCGACATTGCGAAGTTTGGGGGTAAGCTATCTTCATCCCCGATTATCGGTTATGCAGGGTATGTATTCCTTAGGTGGCCACCATGAGTGGTTAAGAACTATTGCCATAGTTCCACCATTCCTGGTTGTTGAAAGATGGCGTTCCCTGTGCTTGGATAAGAGCCATATTGCCCCTTAGGATATGCCGCAAAATGGGGCAGTTGAGGTGCCTGGAGTTGTGAGGAAATCAACGTACTCCAAGTGGGAATAGGTTGTTAGTAGAAGGGCCCCGGTGTGAATGCCGGCTAGACAATTTATCCAGGGAAGAATTGGGAAGGACTGGCAAAGTTATATCCTGGCAGACCAATTTGAGATTGGATCAGCTGACTTTGTCTTGCCCTGAACTGGTAAGAGGTAGTAGGAGCTAGGGGCATCATGTGTGAGGTGGGAGGTCTCCCTATCTCAAGCTGTCTAGTTGGATTGCCATTGTTAAGGGTGACCTCTGAATTGGACACTGCAATCTGAGCCCTCCTGATGTGCTGGCGAATGAGTGATGCTAGCTATTCGCTGTTGGCAAAGGCATTCAAGGCAGCTGCAATCTCGACACTCACTGACGACTGTTGAGAATTTTATCCCGTAAGGATAAGGTGATCCTCTCCCGCACCTTCTTCCCGTGGATTGGCCATAATCGACATGCGTTGAACCAAATCTGAGTCTAAACTTGAGTCCTCACTAGAGTCGGTGCATGGAACCCCCTCCAGACTAGCCATAATTGGAGAAACACGGACCAAGCTATGAGCAGGCCTTTTCCAAGATAAGATACACAAGCAGAAGATCAGATTGTGCATGTAAGGTTCATGACATGACTCGTGATGCGAGAAATGCGTGAGACGTTTAATGTTATGGCTGCATTCACAAAGGGTTAGCATGCCATGATGTGAAATAACATGTATGTCAATCCATTTGAAACAAACATGTTAATCGTTAGGTAAAAATGAAAATATGTGGAAATGAAAATCCAACAACGGGGGTTGGATTCGAGATTTGTACAATATCTTTGTGACATCGTAATATGAGTGATGTAAGTGAGGTGACTAAGCTACCTGTGTGGTAATAGGTCAATGGTTTGGGATTTTGTACTATGACTAGGTCTCATGGAATAAGGAGGTCAAAATTATCTCGGGTAAGCGGTGTGACATACCCTAATGAAAACAACTACCGTATGTAGCTACCTAATGAATGATTTGGTTATTTCGCCCAATTAGGGTGTAGTTTTTTGGATAACTATGTAGTCATCACTATTTGATGGTATGTGGTGATACATGAATTATTGCCTCATGTGGGTGAATGATTCGGGTATGAAGTGTATACCCTTAAAGATTTGGTAAGGTAAGTTCACTCCGTGTGGGCTTAGGTAAGGACATCAACTGGGATATCCTTTAATGTGGGAAAAATGGTTTGGGTATGTATTTACCCCATTTGGGCTTTTAGTGTGTATAATTGCCCCGGAAGGGCTGTGAATTGGATGCTGAGTGGACATCTCAAAGGTAATGTATGAGATATATTATTGCCCCTTGCGGGCTAAGTGTCGGATGTCAATTGGACATCACGTATTAAGAGAAAGGTGTGTTTGCCATGTACAGGCTAATAGTGGGATGTCAAGTGGACATCTCGCTGAAAAGGGGTAAGTGATGTTCCTAAGTGATTTTATGTTGTCCTACGGTGACACGATCTAAAGTGTCAACTGTGCCTCAGTGTATGTGGTATCATGATGATAACGTGATATGTACATTTAATATCATGAGTGTGTGCATTCAAGTGTCTGCACAAAAATTCATGGTCAGGATGACATTTGGTCAGTGACAAATTAAAAGTAGTATACAGATAGCACATAGCATGCAACGTCCAAACTTCCAATCATAAAACTCCCGCGTGTAGGGTTTTTGGCTAGTCTCTATCCTAAGTTTGGTTCATCTTAGTATTATGAAGATACTAAGGAGCGTACCTGTAAGAAAATATAATGCATGATCGCGTGTTGGGTAACACCCTAGGAAAAATGCCTATGGTTTATTTACATGTGGGTCATAAATGGGTTGTTGATTCAGAAGGTTCTTGTTGTACTAAAATACACTCCAAGCCTCTCCCCAAATGGATTGAGGGAGGTACATGCGATATGGTAACAAGTGCTCCACCTGCTCAAGTACTGTCTTTTCTCAAGGAGGTAGATTAGTACCAGAGAGAGTTTCACGGTAATAAGGGTACCTTTGACTTATGGGCTAGTCCCTTCTATTGCAATGCGTTATTTATGAATATGTTATAATTAAGAGAAAATGGAATAATGTGATCAATAATTTTCGGCACTTATCCAAAATCTAAGACCTTTAAAAAAAGATTTTAGAAAAAAATCCCCAGCGGAGTCGCCACTGTGAGCAGACGACACGGAGCGGTGAGCCGAGAGCGCTCGGAATGAGAGGCGCAGTCCACCGGGGAGTTTAAAAAAAGTGCACCGGGTCGGGACCCTGAAAAGGTTTTGGTAGAGAAAGTGAAAAACGTTTTTAGATTGGTTTAAACCCGAATCCGCCATCTCTTAGTGTGGAGTCGCCACCTGGATTAGCTCTTTCCAGGAATTAGAGTCCTCTGAGGCTTAACGTCCGGGGGATAGCCCACTAAGACACAGAGATTCGGGTCCGGGATAAGTTGTTTATTTCTTATGTGATCACATTATATTACATCTACAGAGAACCGTATTTTCTTAATTGCGCATATTCGCACTTAGGTCGTTTTTAGACTTTATATGCATGATTAACGTATTGCAAAATAATAAACCATCCACAATGCGAAATAATAAATCATCCACGAAGCAGTAAGTAAATGTGAAAAATAAAGGTTACAAGGCTTTCAAAAATCGGGGGATGCAACCGCCCGCTACCCTATTAATTACAATTTTCGTAAAAAAATATGCAATACCCGAAGGAAAGTAAATCCTAGGCATACATCTAACCTGCATCCACAAAGGTTAGCACGAAATATG
>CATIWQ010036059.1:0-10911 GCA_949673415.1 Euphorbia schlechtendalii
GGTATAGAGCATAAAATGCAACCACTAAGAGTGTTGTAGCATCCTAGGTTACCTAAAAATTGCTTGAGAGAAATTAATCAAAGTGTGCTTTCTATGTCCTTTATACTTTATACTATGCTTAAGAGAAGGTAATATTCGAGTGTGCATATAACACTTATATGAAGATGCGATTTGGTTGACTCTCCATTAAGAGAAAAGGTATTTAACTAAACTATATAAATTGCACATTACTAATTTGTGGGAAATTTTGAACTTCTACTTGAAATCTTTTGCAACGTGGAATGTGGTACTCACTGCAATAGTCTTTGGCCAAATGAGGTATGAACTTATTTACCAATCTATACACTTCTGTTGAATTTACCTTAAGGATAAGGCAAAATTTAAGTGTGGGGGTATGATAAGTGTATAATTAAACTTATTATCATTATAATTTTACACATTAAACACTATAGTTTAAGTCATTTTTATACTTCATATAAAGATTTCACGTGGTATGTAGTTGTTTTTGATGCAAATGCAGATACTAGGTAAATCCTGGGAGTAAAATGATCTAAAGTGGAATCCTATGAAAAACGAGTGAACAAGGTATAAAAAAATGCTTGGAACTTAAAGGTTTATCTTAGGATTGTAGCTGTCAAAGATCGGTGAAGTTGCAAGGAGAATTCTGAAGAAAAATACAATTCACGGTCACGATAATCATTCGCAGTCATGACTTGTTCTTCTTCAGAATAGAAGTCTGCTAATCAAAGATTCACGATCGCGACATGTATATCGCGGTCACTACTTGGACGGTTTTCTAGTTTTATCTTCTTAATTACCAACCGCTAGATAAGCATGATCGATCGCCATCAACTGCCATCAACTACCAATAAAAAGACACTTATTAGAAGTCAACCAGTCATGAAAAGGTGCCTATCCATTGTGGATTAGATTGAAGCTTCTCAATCAATCATAATGAAGTGATGTAATCTTTCACAAATGGACGTGACTCTTCGTTTGGATAGACGCAACCCTTCAAACTCCATAAATAGGGCTCCAAACCTTACAATTTCAGGCAGCATTCAAGCAGCAAGTGGGCACTAGAGTGCATGAGAGAGATATAGTGTGCGTATAGATAGAGAATTCGCTATGTTCATAACTGTTAGCGAGAAAATGTTTAAGTGATTCCTATCCTTGTTTCGATCACTAGATTTCTCTATATTCTCGAGCGATTGTTGTATAAGTGTACTTGCAAATCACTTATCAATAAATGTTTTTGTTCTTCAATATTCATTTGTTCGATATTCGTAAAGAATAGCATCCTAGCAGAGGTTCTATACGGGACAAGACCGAATTCGAAGAAGATGCAGGAATTGCAGGAATTGACGACTCCCATTAAAGAGTGGATACGGTTTGATCAACTTTAGCTTTCACTTGCATACCTTACAACTTTGCTTTGCTTTCTGCTTATACTTTCTATTTCAAAGTTTATGATATGTCTATGTGTCATAATGTGTATTTCGTGTTAAGTCTTTTATGTTAATCAAGTTATATGCGTTGGAGTTAATTTTAAGAGTAGTTTCGGGGTTAACAATATCATGTATAATCACTGGATCTATGATACAAAGCTGTTTAGTGAGCCAACATTTTTGGAATGGTAACTTGCTAAATGTGGCTATGTGAGAGTGACCCGTACTAAGCATAGTATTGATGTTGTCCAGGTTTATATAATCGTCTTAATTCGTTTGTGCTAGGTTTAGAAAAGTCATTTCATGTGTTGCTCTGCGATGAATAATTGAACATCTAAGTATTTAGAACTGAGTCTGTTAGATTAGTTTAGTGAATCATAACATCTTTGTTGAACTTGCATGCTTTCTCTTCTATCCTTATTTCATAGGGAAAATCTATATTTTTTGATTCTCTAATCTTTCATACCTATATTTACTCATTCTTCATTCTAACCCTCCTACCCAAAATATCAAATTTATTTTATTTTCTTTATTTTATCTTCCTTGTTGATCTTTAAAACTAGTCCTTACCTGTGGGATTGATATCTTTTAAAACTACATCGCAACTATATACTTGCAGTTATCATCATTTTTCTATTTTGATAAGGGGTATTGACAACACCTATATTTTACGTGAACAAGTTTTTGGCACCGTTGATATATTGACGAATCTTGCAAATAAACTATTAAACTTATCAGTAGAAAAGTGGCGAATAGTGAGCCTTAAATCAGTTGATGACTCTCGAATGTGTTATTTGGATAGTGGATGCTCAAGGAATATGACAGGAGATGAAGGTCAGTTCATCTCATTGGAGCGCAAAAGGAATGGAAGTGTCAGTTTTAGAGATCACTAGAATGGGAAGATTGTAATATGTGGTACTGTTGGTATCTCGCCCTCAATCGAAGAGGTTTCTCTGGTCAAAGGCCTGAAGTTCAATCTGCTCAATGTATCCCAACTCTATGACAAAGGTAGAAAGGTTATATTCGACTCAGTAGGGTGCTCAATAATTGACTGTAAGACTAACTCAACTATACTCTTTGCTCCCAGGATTAATAATGTTTATACGATTAATTTATCCCCTGGCTCCACTAACATTTGTCTTGTATCTAAGGAGGATAATTCATGGCTCTGGCATAAAAGGTTGGGTCATATTAGTATGAACATTCTATCCAAACTGGACAAAAAGCAATTAGTTGTGCTATTACCCAGTATCAGCTTTGAAAAGGATAAACTCTACTTTTCTTGTCAACTTGGTAAGCAAGTTAAGAAATCTTTTAGATCGGTAAATCACGTAGTAACTAAGCGACCGTTGGAGTTGCTTCACCTAGATCTTTTCGATCCAATTCAGCCATTGAGCTTGGGTGGTAAGAGATTCACTCTAGTGGTGGTAGATGACTTCACGAGATTCACATGGGTAGTCTTGCTGAGTAGCAAAGACTAGACTTATGAATCTTTTGTCAAGCTCAGTAACGGGATAATGAACGAAATAGGACATAAAATTTGTAGAATTCGAAGTTATCATGGACATGAATTTAAGAACTTACATTTCGAAGAATTCTATTCAGCGCATGACATTGACCACAACTTCTCTTTTCCTTATACACCTCAACAAAATGGGGTTGTAGAAAGGAAGAATAGGACTTTAGTTGAAATGGTTCGGTCCATGCTGAGTGATAACAATATACAAAAGTACTTTTGGGGAGAAGCTATTAACATAGCCTGTTATATCTTGAATCGGGTTTTACTTCGCCCAATTCTTGAGAAAACACCCTATGAGCTTTAGTGAGGGCGTAAGCCTAAGATTGGTCATCTCAGGTCTTTTGGTTGTAGGTGCTATATTCTTAACACCAAAGAGCAATTAGGAAAGTTTGATCCTAAGTCTGATGAAGGTATCTTTTTGGGATACTCAACTAACAATAGGGCATATAGAATATATGTCAAGCAAACTGGTCTTTTAGAGGAGTCTATGCATGTAGATTTCGATGAAACTAACATTGCAGAAAGACATCCATCTAATGAAGACGAAGGAGTACCTTAATTTTCAAATCAACTCAGTATGCCACAAGCTGTGCTACCCAACTCAGTACAGAATCCCCCAGCTGAGGAAGACAAAGATGATGATGATGATGACCTTATTATCAACTTCAACGATGGCGAAGATTAACCTCTACCTCAGCATCCAGTTGTTGATCCTCCAGCAGTTGATCCAAGTCTTCCAAGAGAGATTAGAGTTCATCTCAACCATTCACTAGACAGCATAGTTGATGATGTTCACAATCCAGTGATGATGCGAGGTCAGCTCAGTAGGATGATGAGTCATCCAACCTTCATTTCTTTAATCAAACCCAAGAAGTTTGAAGATGCAGAAGGAGATGGTTTTTTGATGATCGCAATGCAAGAGGAATTGGATCAGTTCAAGTGCAATGGTGTTTGGGGTCTAGTTCCTAAGCCTAAAGGGAAATCAATTATCGACACTAAATGGGTTTTCAAGAATAAGCTGGATGAAGATGGCATTTTTATTGGGAACAAGGCTAGGCTTGTTGCTCAAGGCTACAATCAGCAAGAAGGAATCGATTATGAAGAAACCTATGCTCCTGTAGCCTGTCTTGAAGCCATTCGAATCCTCTGCGCTTTCGCATCTCGTATGAACTTCAAATGTTTCAAGTGGATGTTAAAAGTACTTTCCTGAATGGATTCATTCAAGAAGAAGTATATGTCCGCCAGCCTCCAGGTTTTGAAGATGCTAAGAATCCAGAGCATGTTTTCAAATTGAAGAAAGCGCTATATGGATTGAAGCAAGCTCCAAGAGCTTGGTATGAGAGGCTGACCAATTTCTTGATTAGCAAAGGCTATGATAGAGGAAAAGCACATATGCCTCTACTTATCAGGCGAAGGAAAGAAGATGTGTTGCTAGTCCAAATATAAGTTGATGATATCATATTTATGGTAACTGATGAGAAGCTGTGCAAGGAATTCAGTAAGCAAATGAAAAGTGAGTTTGAGATATCGATGATGGGAGAGCTCAACTTCTTCCTTGGTCTTCAAATCAAGCAAACTAAGGATGTAATTTTCATAAGTCAATCCAAGTATGTGAAACAAGTCCTGAAGAAATTTGATATGGAACATTCGAAGCCAATGTTCACTCCTATGGCCACAGATACTATCTTGAGTAAAGATGAAGTTGGTAAACTTGTAGACAGTAAGTTCTACAAAGGAATTATCGGTTCTCTTCTCATCTCACTACTAGTAGGCCAAACATTCAGTATGCAGTGTGCTACTATGCTCATTATCAAGCTGATCCTAGAGAATCTCATCTTGGAGCTGTGAAGAGAATTCTCAGGTACTTGCAAAGCTCGATTGAAGCAGGTTTGCGGTATCCTAGTAGTTCAGATTTCACTCCTAAGGGATTCACAGATGCTGATTATGGAAGAGACAAGCTTGACAGGAAGAGTACAACAGGAGGATGTCATTTCCTAAGAGAGTGTCTTGTCTCTTGGTATAGTAAGAAGCAAACTTCCATCATGCTAAGTACAGCTAAAGCTGAGTATATGGCAGCAGAAAGTTGTGTAGCACAATTTCTTTGGATAAAGCAGTAACTAGAAGATTATGGCATTAAATCAAATTGTCATAAAGTTATGTGTGATAACAATAGTGCAATTGATTTATCTAAAAATCCAGTTCAGCATGGGAGAATGAAGCATGTCAACATTAGGCATCACTTCATTAGAGATCATGTGCTACGAGGAGATGTCAAGCTAGAGTATGTTCATCAGAGGAACAACGCGTTGATATCTTCACCAAGCCATTGCCAAAGGAACAATTCTGTGTGGTAAGGTAATTAATTGGTATGGCGAATCCTCGATAAAGAAGAAGAAGTTTGAAAATCTAAAAAATTTGGCTATGTGTTGGAGATCAAGCATGAGAAGACACGTGGATATCACCATCAAGATTTAAAGTAACAGCGTGAGTTACTGTTCACTGTTAAAATTCAAATTTCAGCATTTTTCAAATTACGCATGTTTGAAGTTGAACTATTTTCTTTTAAAACTCACCATTTTACTGAGGCAGTTCATTATTTGTCCATCACAGCATCCATTTTTTCAATCAAACGCTAAGATTGTGACACGTATCAGGAGAATTGAGATTGCCTATATAAGTTGAATAGTTGAAGAAATGGGTTACTTACTTTTTACGAATTCAAACTTTCAAAGCGCTCAAACCCTAATCTCTTCTACTTTCAATCATCCTCAAAATCGCCAAAATGGCAAGAACTAGGACCACTCTTAGAATCAAATCAACCACTACTCTAAAAATCATTGTTAATTCTCAAGGGAAAATGGAGAAAATAACCTTTAGCGAAGGAAACCTCCTTCAAAAAAACTTGAATGGGAAGATAATTTAGACTTTGGTCTAGTTTATTAAGTGAAATATGAAGGGCTTCTACTAAACAAGACCATGCATAGAGTCATCAAGCAGCAGCATCTAAGTTCCTTTCTGAAAATGGAGGGTCCAGCCATCTCAAGACTCATTAGGGCTTTCTACACTCGTTTATACACCATTGAAGACCATAGTGATGTTCTGCTGATGTATTTTAAAGGAAAGTTCACCCTCATCTACTCAAGGCTGATTGCAAGCATTCTTAACATGCCTCATTCAGGCACTCAGCTTCCCATGTTTGGTGACGAAGACAACATCATCATCCTTTAAAATTGGGAACTCCCAGCGAACTATGTTTTGGGGAGATTGCTACCAGTGGAATGTTATGGCCAGCGCGTATGTACCATGAGCTGATGGTCAAGCTTCTACTACCCAAGATAGGCTTGTTAACTAGCTACACTTATTTTAAGCGCTGTGTGGTCTACCATATGGTAGAGGGTAAGAAACTTAACTGGCCTATGATGATTCTTCATCACTTGACCAAAGTGACTACCATCTATCACTATGTTTACCTCATAACCGAGATAATGAGGGTAGTGAAAGTCAACTTGGGTGAGTTTCTAGGGGAGTCCGATAACTCAGTTCTGCCAGTGAAAAAGATACTGGAAATGTCCCACTTCAGCAAACTGGCTTACAATCAGGTCCATGCTAGGTACTCAAAAGCACAACATAAGCGAAAGCTTAAGTGCGTACAGACAGTATTACCTATAGACATAAGTAAGGAAGATGAGGATCAGTTTATGGTGGATTATGAGGAGGACACCAACTCAGATGAAGTCCCCATCTCCAGTATATTGGAGAAAATCCCTACCTCTTCTGTAGCTTAGGAGACTGCTTCCTCTAAGGCCAAGGGTAAGAGTCTAGCCAAGTCCAATGAAGCTCTTGTTCAGCACCAATGTAGAAGGATGCTAGCCAAAACCCGCACTCAAAGAGAGGTAGAGGCTACGCAATGTGCTCAGTAGCAAGCTGAGGAGAAAGAATTGGAGACTGAGGCCAATGAGTCCTTGAGCCAGAATAAGCGAAAGATAGAAGAAAATGAGGAGCAAGGCGAGGCCAAGAAATACAAGGCAGAGGACCAGGATGTGTCCAACACCGCTGAGTCTATTCAAGGTGTATTTACCAAGTTAAAGGGCTCTCAACATAAGCATTCTGCTACCACAAGGCCTCTACAAAAAAACATGCAGGTGGTAAGTAGTAAGGAGGATGCTGGAGACATTGTTATCTATCTCTCTGAGGAGTCTGATCCTCTGGAGGCGAGCATACCCACACCCCAGTTCACTCATGTTGAGGAATATGCTCTTCAGTATGAGAAACCTCAGGCTGATCCATCCTTGGATCAACCAGCCATCCCAGAGGTTCCTAAAAATCTTACCCCCTCTCCTTCTCCTGTAAATTCTCCTCAACCTTCCAATGTACAACCTTCTACTCTCTCAGGCTATACTCTTGTAGATCCTGAAACTCAGAAAACCTTAGGCTCTACTCCTGTAGATCTTGAAACGTAGAAAACCTCCTCTCCCTCTTCTTCTCACAGTCATGATTCTTTTCCTTCCCCAATACATAATACTCCTATTTCCTCTCCTATACATCCTCAAAAACCAACCATTTCTTGTAGAGCCATTGTACCTTCTATTCCACTCAAACCTAAACTCAAAGCTGTACATGTCCCTAAACCTACCTCTTCTTCAAACCCATCCTCTACCACCTTAACCCCTATGGTTAGGGAAGTTCCTAATGCTGAGAACTCCGCTCAGTAAGAAACAACAAGAGGTTGGAATGCTGAGGTAAATTTTACAGCTTGTGATTCATTTGAACCTAGCAGCAAGCCAATAATGGCTGATGCATCTTTCTTGGTACAGATCCATTAGTTAGCTAGAAAACAATTTCTTGCTCTTGGAACTGATGGTGAGCTAGATGGAGCAGTAAGCAAAATGCTACTCGCTCAAGAATTGATGGACTTATCGTCTAGGCCTAAGGCAAGTTTGCCTGAATTCGACCAGCACATAAGTGTACCTAGAGAATCTATATACTTTGAGGAGTTTGAGAGGATCTAAGGCAGCTTGTTGGTTATTCAAAATCACTTGGCAAAAGAGAGTGCCAAAAGCCTGGTAGATAAGATGGTTCTAATCCTAAATGGGTTAATGGACTCTGCACCTCAGCTTGGGGTAGCAACTGTATCTATCCCCACATCTACCGTGCTAGCAAATGCTATCGCAACAAAGATAAAGGGTAGTGTGGATGCTGCTACTGAGCAGCTGAGTCTCTTGAGTACCAATATGGCTACTCAAGTGACACAGATCCATGAGCTCGATATGAAGTAGTCCAAAATAAAGAGACTAACCAATCGCAAGATTGAGGCAGTCTCGAAGGAGGTAGAATCTACGAAGGTTGTGTGCCACAGCATTGCGAAGTTGGTGGAATCCAAGTCAAGGTTCTTACTTGTTCATGATAACAAGTAGGATGAGGTCCTCAAGCTCCTCAAGGATATTAAGGCTCCTGTCATTAATCTTGACCCTCTTCACTCTAAGATGGATACCATTCAGCGAGAGGTCAATGATCACATCACAGAGAAAATCTCTTCTTCTCAGAAGTTTCTTATCTCTGCGATGGGAAAGATATTTCCTAACATATCTATGCCCAGTGCGCCTCTTCTTGAACCCCTCTACCCTGAGACTGGAATGACTCTCCACACTAATCTCAAAGTGGTTAAATCTAAAGAGGAAGATGTGTTGAAGAAGGTGAACTCCCTTCAAAGGGTGGGAGAGCTGGACAGCAAGGATATCGACTACACCTCCAAATCTATTGAATCCTTTAGTCCTAAGTTGCTTGACATTGAGGCTCAGCTGAAGATTGCACTGACTGCAATGGACTTCTGAGGTCTTCTTCAGTGTTTTCAATAGTTTTCCAGTCAAGGCTTTAACCAGATAGCTCATCTCACTTGCTGCTATCATCTTCTTCTTAGTGAGCTTAATGATCAAGATTTCCTCTCAACTAAAGGTAAGGAGAAATTGGAGCAAGAGATTTCCCCTGCAATTATTGGTCAGTAAGAGAACTTTCAAGCCACCCTCGACACCTTCAATGTCTGCCTTGATCAAATTGTTCAAGGTCAGATAGCAAAGGAGGAGAAGGTAGCTAAAGATGCACTCAAAACGGCTAATCTTAACAAGGGTTCTCTTCCAAGGAATTCTCATCCTATGCATCCATCCAACAAGAACAAGACTATAGGATCTTCCCACTCAGTGCATGAAAGATAGAATAGGCCATGTTTGTTGTAGGATAGAACTTGGCTTAGGACTCTATTGTAATCTTAGCTTAAGACATATGTTATGTACTGACTAAGTCTTTTTTTTAAATCAATAAAAATACAAGTTCATACCTCAAGTTAAGATCTTCTTAACTTCATATACTGTGTATGTTTTCTACTGTGCATCTAACCAAGTGATACAGGAAAACATACAAGAGACCAACTCTATTAGAGATAAGTTGAAGTAAGATAAAGTCCCAAATCAAGAAGATATCCTCTAAGTATGGGGGAGCTGAGCTGCTTTTAGAAGACTCACTCAGTATGGGAAGCTCAAGCTGACTAAGGAAAGTCACTCAGCATAAGGGAATTCTTACATCACTTTCAAGTATTCTGTAATCTCTAAACTATTTATTCAATTAATTTCTTCTACTACCTGGTTTGCTATCTGTTCAAAATGGGGGAGATTGTTGAACCCAAGTTAAATAGTACTTCATGGTACTGAGTAGTTTTGGAAATAGCAAGCTGACTAGGATAGTGAAATTAATTGAATTCTAAGTGAACTCTTAATTAATAAGGCTAACTAGAGTTTATTCAATGGAAAATAGCTCAGTACTGTTAGATTCTTAATTAAGTGATGACTTAGAGTAAGAAAAGCTAGTGTGCTGAGTACTACATAGTTTGGAAATTATCTTACTCAGCTCATCCTGAGTTTTTGCTTTTACTTAATTAAAAGCATGTTTTCAAGTGACACATAGAGACTAAATGACATGTACTACTAATGATATCTATGATGGAATGGAATATTCTCTTAGTAATTTTCAAGCTAAAAGATGATGAAATTGAGAAAGATTCCTATGGTCCTCACAACATCAAATGTCAGTACGGCAGTCAGAGATTCTCCGCTACAGTCCAAGTAAACGGAATGTTTGTTATGCGCCACATCTCAAGTGTCTCCGCGTGTGTGAGCACTGGATTTTGTACCAGCTCGCGCGTTCAATGATGACGGCTTTTCAGGAAATTTACCCTCGAATCACACGATTTTCGACCATCCGACGATCTTCAAAGGGGAATCCTCATCGAACGTTTTAAATTATTTAACTAAATAAAAATACAAAAAATATAAAATTAAGATATAAAATAACATAAAAAATGGAAGGAGACGTAATCCCGATCGCGAGGGAGCCTCGCGTGGAGGCAGCCCGCGCGAGGCTACTCGAGGCAGCCCCGCGAGGGTCCTAAGGAAGCCTCGTGGGGCCTGCCTACGAGGTTCATAAGGAACCCTCGCGAGGCTACCCGTGAGGGTCCTATGGTACCCTCGTGGGGCCTCCGCGACAGGGTTCTAAGTAACCCTCGCGGACGCGCGAGCGAGCCTCGCGAAGAGTTCCGCAAGGCCTCGCGATGAGCTCCGCAAGGCCTTTTCTCCGGCAAGGCCCCTCGCCGGAAAAACTTGCCTTTTTTGGATTTTTTTGGGACTTTTTTTATCTATAAATAGTCGGGTCTTTTACAGCACACAAGCCGGAAAAAAAGAGAGAAAAATCCATTCTTCCATAACAAAAAAATAAAAACAATATTTCTTACTTTCTTCAAACTTTTTATCGGACCCAAAAACACTTTTGGATCCCAAATTTCTACATCTTTTACTCAAATTTCTTCATCTTTTTATAAAATTTCTTCATCTTTTCTTCTAAATTCCTCAGATATTCTCGGGTCTAAAACCAATTTGGAACCCGAGTCTGATTATCTTT
>CATIWQ010036061.1:0-15845 GCA_949673415.1 Euphorbia schlechtendalii
CCCCCCCGCAAGTTGGGTGGGTTTAGGAAACACAGCCAACTTGTCTCTTAAGACTTGGAATTGGTGTCGAGACAAAGGTTTGGTTAATGCATCCACGATTTGATCCTCCGTGGAAATGTAACGAACGATGAGTGATCGAGCAGCCACTCGTTCACGAACAAAATGAAAGTCAAGCTCCAAGTGCTTAGTACGGGAATGAAAAATTGGGTTGGCTGTCAAGTAAGTGGTGCTCAAGTTGTCACACCAAAGGGTAGGTGCGGCTGCCAAGGGAAAACCAATTTCCCGAAGAATAGCTTCAATCCATGCTAGTTCCGAGGTCGTATTCGCAACAGCCCTATACTCGGCTTCGGTTGAAGATCTGGACACAGTACGTTACTTCTTGGAAGTCCACGAAATCAGGTTTGTACCATGAAAGATAGTGTAGCCGGTTGTAGATCTCTGATCGATAGTATCCCCACCCCAATCCGAATCAGAAAAACCATTGAGTTGAACACTTTGTTGCTTGCAATACCGAAGCCCAAAAGAAATAGTCCCATGAAGGTAACGTAGAATGCGTTTGAGGGCTTGCTAATGAGCCAATTTAGGTGCATTCATATGTTGAGCCACCTTTGTGACCGAATAAGCAATATTTGGTCGAGTTATAGCAAAGTATTGAAGTCCCTCGACAAGACTTCGATAATGAGTAACATTCGAGTATTCGACCGAATTCGAAACATCAACCTTATCAACCGAAACCGGTGTGGAAACCGACTTTGCCAAGTCCATGTTTGCCCTTTTTAGCACATCAGTGATGTACTTTTGTTGAGACAAGAACAAATCACCATCTCTCCGAAGAAACTCAATACCTAAAAAGTATTTGACCGAACCAAGGTCTTTAATAGCAAATTTTGATTGCAGGTATGAAATGAGATGGGTCGACCGAGCCGTATCATTACCGATTACTAAAATATAGTCCACATAGATTAAGCAGAACAACACACACGAGTCCGTTCGTAGGAAGTATAGAGAAATATCCGCCCGGGAACATTGAAACCCATAGTGCAGGAGAGATTCCGTTAATTTATGATGCCACATCCTAGGCGATTGCTTCAAGCCATATAATGATTTCCGCAAACGGCATACAAATTCGAGATAATTTTGATCAACGAAGCCAGGTGGTTGTGTCATATAAACCGGCTTGTCAAGGTCTCCATGTAGAAATGCATTGGAAATGTTTAAATGTGAAATCGACCATGAATTTGTAATCGAAAGGGACAAGAGCAAACGAATAGTAACCGGCTTGACTACCGGGCTGAATGTCTCATTGAAGTCCATGCCCGGTTGTTGGTGAAATCCCTTAGCAACAAGATGAGCTTTATGTCTATCAACAGAACCGTTAGGATTAAGCTTGGTCTTGAAGACCCATTTGCAGCCAATCACATTAGTAGCACAATTAGATGGAACAAGTTCCCAAGTACCATTACGAACAAGAGCTAAAAACTCAACCCCCATAGCCTCCCTCCAATGTGGAGATTTCATTGCTTGAGAATGACATGTTGGGTCGAGGGAGGCCGTTTGAATATGTAGAGCACGTGGTCTAGATTTACGAGTCATTGCACGTGTGGTTGGTGGCAGAGCAGTAGTTGACGCATACAATTGTCTCAAAGAACCATACCGTTGTTTGTCACAAGCTAGGGATGTGTCAAGTGTCGGATTTGGATTTGGAACGGGAAGAGGTGGTGCAGCAGAGGGGGAAGGCCGAGAGGTATGGTTGGTGGAGGCAGGCTGACAATTTAAGGTTTGAGCGTCGGGTTGGGTTACAGTAGGCTGGGTCTCGGGTTGGAAATCCGGTTGTCTGGGAAAGGTGCTGTTTGAGGGTGAAATGTGACTGTAAGGAAGCTGGTGGATGGGAGTGGATCATGGAGAGTAGGCCGCACAAGCTCATGATAAGGAAAAACCTGTTCATCGAAGACAACATGACGTGAGATAAAAAATTTATTCGAGGAAGGATCAAAACATCTATAACCCTTATGAACCTTACTATACCCGACAAAGACACAGCGACGAGAATGAAAATCAAGTTTATTGGAAGCGTATGGACGCAACCAAGGATAACAAAGACACCCAAACACACGTAATGATGAATAATTTGGTTGAACCCGAAACAAGTGATGATATGGTGTATCAAATTGAATAACAGAAGAGGGCATACGATTAATAAGAAAAATAGCTGTATCAAACGCAAAGGACCAATGCAGAATACCAACACCATAATTCTGACGTTGAAAATGTTGTTGTCCTCGACCTCCATGTTGCCCGTGGCCTCTAAAGGGAGCCTGCTGCTCTCGGCCCCATTGCTGGCTGTATTGGGAATTACCGCGGCCCCTTCCTCGTCCTTTGCCACGGCTGCCAGCACCGGAAGTTTGAGAGTAATGAGCCGTGACATGGCCAAGGTCCGCTGCCGGGCTTTTGTCTTTGCGCAATTGGCGCTGGTCGGTTAATAGCAAGCCAAACAAGTCATCAAACGAAATAACAGCCATACGAACCTCTAAGGACAGACAAAATTCACGATATGGGCTGTTTGCATCGTTCAAGCCATCCAAAATTGCATCTACTAAGTCATCATCCGAGACATTATATTGCAAGGAAATTAAACGATCCGAAATAACCTTGGCGCGTTGCATATACTCGGAAATAGATTCAGTACCTTTGTGAAGAGAATGTAATTGTTGTTTGAGATCACGAACCTGAGCACGAGAACCAGACGCGTAAGTTGTTTCGAGCTTCACCCAGGCCTCATGAGCCGATTTAACTCTAACGACTTGAGGCAATAGAGACGGATTGACTGAATTTAATAACCAACTCAGTACTTGTTTATCCTGTCGCTTCCAGAGTTGATAGGCTGGATTCAGGACATTATTTTATAGCACCTCGGCTGGAATTGCAACCGTTCCATCAATAAATCTGACAAGGTCGCAACCTGCCAGCATAGGAACCATCATCGTTTTCCATAACAGGAAGTTGGAAGAATCCAATTTTAGTGATAATTGGTGAGAAAGTGAGGGCGCAGCCATGGTGGCTGTTGCTGCTGATGAAGAAGGGATAATAATTTTCGAAGATGAAGAAGAAGCAGTAGACGAGGTTGTACCAGTAGCTGACATAGTTCCGATCTGACCAAGAGCAGAGGTAGCAGGAGCAGAAGAAATGATTGACAGAAGAGGAGAAAAAAAAGAAAAGGGCCCTGGTGGCAGTGATGCCTTAGCAGGCTCTGATAACCATGCAGGGTTTGGGAAAATCTCATACACAATTGTGTAGAGGTATATTCATTAATATAAACTTGAGCTAATACAAAATTGGAAGTAATCTTTATAAAATAGAACTTTATACAAACTAGGAAAATGCTGAAAAATACTCTTAAACTATTCAGACTCTATTAATTATGAGACATTAAATTAAAAGATTCTCTTATAATTTTGTATATTGTTTTCTCTATGTGTGTAAAATTCTTACTATTAGTTAACATAAACAACTTTTCTAATATTTACTAATGCCTTGTTTTTTTTAGCTAAATTGATCTGAAATTCATATGATGTTTAACTATATTAAACTAATCACTAGGGTTTGATTTGGTGTTGGTTAACACCTCATGAAAAATTCGAAAAGTGTGAGATTATAGGTTCAAACTTACATTCAATAAAATTGGTAAAAAAATATCTCATATTCTAACAAAAAATTAAATTAATTTGAATTTAAGTCGTAAATATCATGACCTTACCCTACAATATTCATATAAATATATAAGTGGTCTTGATTTTAACTAAGTAAATAATTGGATCAATCATCATACCAGTAAGAGGAAAATAATTTACGTGTTGTACGTATACAATAGGCTTTGCCAAATATTTATACAATATACATTGATTAAAATCCTGGTAGATTTGAAATTGTGCTTATCCCTATTGGATTCAATGCTAGTTGAATTTGTAAAATGAATTAAATGCATAATACTTTCAACCGTCCATCCCCTGTGACTGTTGATAAGGCTGACTTTTGACCCTATCAACCAAAAAAATACTTTGGGAACTTCCAAAGAAAAACATTATAATATTATTGTAAGTTAGATGTTTTATTATGGTGTTTTTGTTATAAGTGTAATCTGCATTTCAATTAAATAAGATCGGCTGCTTTGACAGTTTGATGGAGTACAAATTATACCTATATGAATTTTTGGCTGAAATTTAGGTTGTGCCTATACTGGATGATTGAGAAATTTCAAATGCCAAAATGCCATTGATAAGATGGTAATCGATCATTATAAAATGAAAGTGCTTTATTAGGTATATTATATTCATGATAAAGTATTGCGTGATATATAACATATAAGCTTGATTCGTTCATCTATACCATTTTACCGATTGTTTTCTTATATTTGGAAAGAATTTTGTAGCTCTCTCATCATTTTATAAAGAACCTTGTAATTTCATCAATTTTCAAAAAATGTATCATAAAAACAATGTATCAGTTTCTGATTAGAGAAAAATAATTAGGATCAATGATATTTTTGAAAAATCACATTAACTAAAAATGATGTATTTTTTAAAAATTGTGAAAATTATGGTATCATTTTAAAAATTCAGAGAATAGTAAACTATTTAAAATAAGTTGGGAAAGTCATCGAAATATGAGAAAAATAATGATGATTTGTCCTGTAATTTTGGCAAAGAACAATACACAGAAAATATATACAAAAGCAGTTCATTTTTTTTGCTTTACATATAAAACTGATTTTAAAAACTAATTATTTAATTATTTATGTTTTATTTATTACAATTATTTGGTTAAATTTTTAAAAAGTACGTACAAGTATACGGTGTAAAAAGAAAGCTAAATTTTATCAACACATAAATTTGTGATTTTAAATGCAGGGGAAGAAGTTAAAATAAGGACAACTTGAAGGGCCAAGAGTATAATTTTGCAGTTTGAGAGATAAGAAATAGATGGCACACATGTCTAAGTACATGAATGAGGTGATATCATATCAAACACTATATCTTTTATTTAAATACTTCTTCCTTGTTTCAAATCTGCAATTTCTGTCATATCCCATCCATTCCGCAAACTTAAATGGAATATGGTTCTTTATATATATTTTTTTGTGGTGTATCTAGTTGGAGTTTAAAATATTAAACATTCGGACATCATGAGGCATGAGCAACCCAATTTATAGCTTGTTCAGGAGAAAAAAACATGTGTGGAAGATCTTTTTTACATGTTAAAAGATCAATAACTTCTTCGGTCCATACAACGTGTAACTTTACACATGTACAACCCAATTATAGGCCAAATGAATAAATAAAAACTTCACATTCATGTAACAAATAAAAGACTATTGAATCATTCATTCAAAATATTGAACTATTCATTCACTCTTAAAAACTAAAAACTTTTAAGATCATATCTTTTCAATTTATTTATCAACTAATTTAATTCAGTTCGTATTTATAAATATTGTATACCTATAAATTTATAGTAAAATAAATATTTTTTAATTATGTTCAGTTTCAATATCATACATTTTAGTTGAAAATAACATAGGCAAGAAAATTACTCTATATATCCAAAGGATCTTTAACTGATACCACAAAACCACTCCATATAATTTATAGCCTTCATAGCACTTCGCGCAGCAATAAACATACTCTCAAAATACATTGTTCCATTGGAAATAATTTTGCAAAAATTGTGATTTCAGAGTACAGTGAAAGCACATTCTCTTACAAATTACAATATTAGTAATATATTAATTTGATAGATTTAATTTTTAAATGCTATATAGATCAGGACATTGTTGGCTGGTCACCTATAAAAATAATGCGTGTGATAAAAGAAAAATACAAATATTCAAAAATAGAAAAAGAAATTGCTAAATGAATAAGCTCAGAGTCAGAGCATGGTCACCTACTAATCTTTAAGCACGTAAAGGATATATTCGGAGCGAATGAACGGCTCATATTTCCCCTAACAGCTGTCCACTTCATCTAGAATTTTATTTTATCGGATCACGGAGTTTCTTGAATTTAAAAAAAGAAAAAATTCATGGTTTATTGCATCTAAGTAACATGAACAAGTTGAGCATAGCTCTAACACTAACTCTTCAAGCTGTGTTCGTTATATTTTTAATGAACTTGAATCGAGTTCAAGCTTTGATCAAATCGAGTCCGAATCAAACTTGAGTTTGGTCAAACCGAGTTCAAGTTGAGCTTGACTGGAGTTTAAGTCAAGCTTAACCGAGCTTTAGTTGGACATGTAAATTAAATTTTTGACAACCTTTAACTAAGTTTCAAATTAAAAAATTATTTTTGATATCATGAATTAAAATGTCATGTATTTAAAACTTATTTAATCTCTGAAAAATACTCCTATATAACACTACATATATACTACATACCTACACATATTTATTTTTCATAATATACTTAAGATTCTAGCTCGCGAGCTTTCGAACAGAGTACCCCATTGTTGAAGTTTTGTTCGCATATCAAAATGAACATAAATTTATGTTCACGATCAAGCTCGTTTGTTAACTGGTCGAGCTCGAACGAGCTTTAACCGATCCGAACATCGAATTGTTCATGCGTAGATTTGTTCATTCACAGTCCCAATTGTATTTGAGATCCTTAACGTAAGGTTTTAAATTTCCGGTGTTACCGTCAAACTTTCAAAAGTTCTAATTATCTCTTAGATTTAGAAAAAATGCATTAATTTGCCCTATCAAAGTTACGTATCAATTTTTTATTAGTTTGAATATTCAAAACTATCATTTTAATGGTTCGAATTAAAAGTTACACATGATATAAGGGGGCAAATTGATGCACTTTGTAAGTTCAAGGGTTAGTTTGAATTTTTTGAAAGTTCACATTAAACATTTATGGCCAACTTGGGAACGTCCCCAATGCATTTAGCCAAAATTCATTAACAAATTATACCTATGTATTGATGGGGTCAAAGAGATACAAATTCAACCTTCATCGACATACATTGCAAATTTTGTATTGAAGATTATTTTTACTCAACAAATAACTCAGTACTTTATAGAATTTTGTAGAATTTTTCACCACACTCGATTCTATATAGACAAATGTTTGAAAACCTCTTCATTAATTTTTTATATATATTTTTTTATATCAAACGCTATTTTTAAGTAATATTTAACAAAGTTTAAAAATTATAATGTTATACAACCAAAAAAAATTTTCCGCAATAGGATTGTACTAAAATGTAATAATTCCTAGTCAAAGCAATCTTATGCATGTAGTTCATAAGAAGACCACAACACATGCACTTTGTAATTTGCAATGGGGAAAATGTGTTTTTGCTGCTCTCTTTTGGATTGCTTCCTAATTCATCAACTCGTTTTGGTTATTTTTTTTGCGTTAGTTATGAAGAGAACGATGACAATATCGATGACGAAAATGATCCCATATTGCGGGTGCTAAGGGATGATGATCCATGGTACAGTTGATTGTGTTTTCATGACAACATTGTAAATAGCATTATGTTGTGATGTCGCCATGGAGATCGATATGCTATATTCGTGTGTGAGGCTAATTTGATATATTTTGATTGCGCAAGTTTAGCCGATTCGGAAATGTTTGTTTATGCTGGTTGTTTTGACTACAGCCATGCATATCATTTCAGAGATTCAGGGTTACTCAATCTCGTTAATAGTGTATACTAAGAGGAAAAAAATTTATCTAAATTTCAGTTTTGATGTATTTGTAAATTTCAGTTAATCTTAAACATTCATATAGTTTTAATGGTTGAGATTTAATCTCATCGTGGACCCACATATGCAAATTCCACTTTCAAAAGATGATGAATGAGATTCTCTTCAAAATTTTCAGTTCGAACTAACTGACCAAGTCGAGTGAGTTTCTCGGTTAGAGCAAGTCCAACAATTTTTCCTATTTTTCATTTCCTAAACTTCATTTTAGGTATCCACAGTGTATTTTCTCTAACTATTTTCCCTATTTTTCATTTCTTAAATCAAATTTACTTTAAAATGATAATACTTTATTATCAGACTAACAAAAAAAATAACAAAACAAAAATTAAAACTAATTAAAATACAAAAAGTAATACTATTGTATTCAATTCCTAAAAAGTAATAATATTTTATCCAATCCCTCAAAATGGAGAATGGATCATTCCCCATATACGGGGAGAACCCTATTTTGAGGATATACCATATGCTCGAATGGTTAGACTTGACTATTACTCGTGTTCATTCCTCATTTTGAGGAATTACCTAAAATGAGAAACTATCGGAGTTGCCCCCTCAGAACTAAATGAAATGAGAAAAACTCTACCAAGTGACTGTGCTTTACAATAAAAACAGCAGGTTAAGCAAACATTCAAGCCCAAGTCCAAAAACATTGCAACATTATTCATTGTCTTGAACATCAAAGAGAAATCAGACGGCAATAAAGCAATCAAACGGCAAATTCTACTTTCTAAGAAAGATTAATGAAATTCTCTTCTGAATTGTCAGGTTAAACTCTGAGCATATGCCAATCTGGTCTCATAAGCTTTGGATTTTAGCAACCAACAACCAAGGTCTTATAACACGATGGAGCGAAATCGAAACAAAAACAACTTAATTTTTTCTACTATCCGAATAAAACCATGTGTTTCAACAACAGGGTAGATTAAAATTGATCAAATTCTATTGAATTGAAACTGACATAAATCAAGCAGAAAATTTTAAGAATCGCCAAAAAATAGAATGCAGAGCAGCCAAGCGAAGCATATATCCAAGAACTTGTTAAGACTATTGCATTGTATTCAAAACTTATAATCCATTACTGCAAGGTGAACTGATTTATTAATTCCATTTCACAATTCAATTGAGAAAAAACCTGCCAAATTTTTTTGGCTTCAACCATCAAACACAAAAATTGACCTACTTTTTAGAGGATTTCTTCCCGGAATTAAGAGGCTGGATCTGTGGTTTGGGATGCTTCTCAGCTTCCCTAGGATCCAACCATAAGAGATTATGGCGATTAAAAAAATGCCAATCCGACGGTGTAAATTTAGATCATCTGAAAAGATCCCATCAGCGACAAAAGCTACCACCGCGAAGATACCTTGGCAACATATTATAAAAGAGGAACAAAATGCAAAATCGTAGGCAAGTAACAATATCCGAAATTGTACTTAACTCTGCCTACTTCTTTAATATTTAGTAACTCACAGTTAGGGAATCGATAGCCTGATTCAAGAAAATGAAACGTAAAATTGTGGACTGAGAATTGTAGGGCTTTACCCCGAAGGGAGCCCTTCCAGAAATTCTCTGAGGCCAAGGTCAAGCCTTGGCCAAAGAGGGGGTTTGGAAATAGTTTTCAACCAGCAATTGACGCGCCTCGGTTAGTACCTCACTAGCTGCGTCATTGCCCCAAGCGCAAAGATACTTTGGAAGTGTAATTTCTGCTGCTTTTATATTTGGGCGAGTCCCATTCTCCGCCTTCATATTAGCGATGTGGGATACTGTCAATCTCTTATATTATACTCGAGCAATCCCCACCGTACCAATTTCACCAAATTCCTTGTAATATGTGTGCTCAAACACCAGATTATGGGTTTATTTACTGATAATTTTATCCAGCTCAAGAGAAATATTATTATGAGGATGAGTTTGATATTGTTTTCCCAAAATCAAAAGAGACACGTAATTACGAAGTTGTGAGATGAGATTACTGAGATAAATTTTAAAGGATTGGAGCCCAAATTGGAAACCGGACTTAAGTTTATGCTCTTCACACGATCTTGGTATGCTCTCGTTGGCTTATGTATGCACATTTTTTTTAACTGGTAGTAACACAAGACACATTGTTGAATTTAGAGGGTTTAATTATGCGGAGTGTTGTTTAAAAGCGTTGGAATGTTCGAGTGAATGTTCTAGCACTACAAGAAAACAACTATTTCATGATGGAATTCATTTGACGGATTGGCATCCGTTAAAAAATCATGACAGTGATCTCATCATTGATTAACTGTCAAGAAAATATGATGGTTGTGATGTCATTAACTTTGATGACTATCAATAAAAATAGGCGGGATGATTTCCCTCCCACCTCTTAACTTTTTAATCTTAAAATATAAATGTCTATAGTGAGGTACTGAACTGAATTGAATTGATATAAATCCATAATCATACAACGCAATATGATTATAACATTGGAAGTTGTCTTTTTATAGCGTAATCAAATGGATAATATCCGAAGTTGTCTTTATATAGCGTTATCAATTGCATCAAAGAGGACGATTAATCAATGAAAATCATTTGTATTGGACATTACAGAGAGAATGTGCTATTAATCCCAACAAGTTTTCATACTTTTCATTCATTGAAAGGACATTGTATCCAAAAAATAAACCTTATTGCAGCCCTTTTGCAAGGATGTAAGTAACCTTATTTGAATCTCTCTTGACAAAACTGAATGTAATACTACCAAAACATTTAGGGAAATTCAGGCAATCTTCTAAAATTAAACTGGCGGATAAGTAAAAGTCCATTAAACTGTGTTGCATTAAACTTACAATTTTATTGAAAGATTTCAACTTTGAAGAACTGGGTAGATATAACTATAGCAACAAACCAAAAAATTTACCAACCGAACCCAATGACACTACTTTGAGAAGTTAAAGCATCAAAATTACACTTCAAGCGTTTAGGAGATTGGCTTTTCCATTGACCCCGAACACAAGTAGAACAGTTTTTTTATGGATCAATCATTTCAACAAAAATGTTACGTTGCCCTTGATTACCTTGTAACATAATGGTAGTGTCTTGGTTATAATATAAGCCATTATATTACAAGAAATCAACTGTGAATATCACTTCTGTGGCAAAACTAGTGTGACAATATAGTTTTTCCGTATTTCCAAAGCTTAGTTGTTGTGCCACATAAACAATGTTGTTAAAAGTTTGGAATGTAATTATGTCAATTTATGTTGCATTTGTTGGGGAATAAACGTGGTAATTTCCGTACTACCAGATTAATGGAATGCGAAAAAATAATAGTGGAAAAATAACACAATATTTGATGACGGAGTTCGGCCAATTTCGCCTACCTCTCCGGAGCTGCTGCAGACTTTGTTTATGGAGAAAGTTACACAGTGCTTACAAAACTCTCACCTCACACCCAATTATCCCCAAGAATTTTTTAGAGAAATTCTCTTAAAGAAAACCCTTAATAATTGTAATCAAAGGCGCAAAAATTACTAGACTTAATTTTTGCTTGACCCGCTTTTGATCTTCCTCTCTACTAATTTTTCTCTAACTCTCCAAATGCTCTCAAGCTCTCAAATTTGTGATGATAATTTGCTTTGTAATTCATCCTATTTATAATGAAATGTTGAAGCATAGAGACAAAACAACTTTCGGTGATGGCTCCCAAAAAATCAACCTTCGGTGGCTTTCGGTTACTTTCGGTGGCTTTCGGTGATGGCCCCAAAAAACAACTTTCGGTGGCCCCACGTGTGGACTTTCATAACAACTAGTGTATTATGTCAAATTTGAGGGAGGTTATAATTATTTACCCTAATTTTTTCCTTCTATACTCATTTGTTCACCTGAATCCACTTGACTAAAGCATTGGAAAAGGTACACTGGCAGCCCGGTCTAAACATTAACCCTTTCTCTGTCTCGCATACATCCTTATTTGGAGGCCAAGATATCATTCCTCAAAAACTTCTTTTGTGTCAACTTTGAATCAACCACAGTGCGAAATATATAAAAAAGATAAACAAGAAATGGAAATAGAGCGGTGAAAAAAAATCAAGGAGGATTATCATATAAATATAAAATCGTAGTTGAAAAAGAAGCCTGAGAGCTTTGTTGCACATACAAATATCTTTCAAAACTTAATAATGTGTATATTATCCCTTCTTGCAGACATATAATCTTGCTTACGGAGCAACCTTGTAGACTTAATTAAATAATTTTTAGCAATGTTTTGTATCAAATGCCTTTTTGATGTCTGACATAATCAAATTACATATTTGATGTTTAACGTACCCAACTTTTCTTATTTGGAAGATGACATATCAAATTTAGTACAATAATGTAAGGTGTCACTAAAGATTGATAAATACATGCATGATCAATTCATTCTTCATATATAGTTCACACTAAATATATTGTTAAATGAACGCTTTATGTACTGAAATTAAATAAATTATACAACAAATAAGCATATAGTCCATGCATCATATATTAGATATATAGGCAAAAAATGAATATGACATGCACTTAAAAGGCAATTTCAATATATTGGATATTGAAAATGCATTTGAGTTATAGAACAAGTTCGAAAAGGGTATTTAATTCCAAATTGATATCTCTCAAGATATGACTATATATGCGTTATTAAATTATTTAAAAATAAAATAAACTGAATTTCCTTATTCACAGAGAAGAACAATATGACAGATGAACCACTCAAACTTTATTTCCAACATGAGAGTATTCTATTCCAAAGAGCATTAGATAGTGGAATCAAGATTCGCCTCCGTTGAGTCTATCCAAAAAAATAAAGATTCACCTCCGTTGTGTATAAAAGGCAACAAGACCGTATTGCAGAAGTCACAATTAATCATATAATATTGTGAAGAAACTAAACAGCAAACATGAGTTTGATAGGGAAATTGGAAAGAGATGTACAGATGAAGGCTCCAGCAGACAGTATTATTAAAGGCCTTGACCTCCAAAAGGGTGGTCAAAATAGCATGCCTGGAACTGTCACCTTCTGGAATTACACTCTAGGTATATACAAACTACTCTTGATCATCATATTCATCATCTTTCTTATTTTATTAGTTGATACTTAGTTTTTTGCTTTTCTTAAGAATTTTATTTGTATTAAACGGGCCTTGAGAGAATGTTGTCAAAAAAAAAAAAGTTTTATATGTTCATGGTGTTTCGAGTTGTTGGATGCTCAAACTCGTTCCTAACATTTTGAAAAAGGTTTTCAATTTTGAAAATTATATCGACACATTAACATTTAGAGATCGTATAAATTGAAGTTTAAATATTTAACCAATAGAAGTATCCTTAAATCTAACTCAGTTAATGTTTATATTTCATATACTACAAACTAATTATTTTGTGCCCTTCTGTTGTGGCATGTGGAACCTGGGTGGTCGTCAATACTGACAACCCCTTGAGTGATATGTATAAGTGGAGTACATAAAGCCTTAAACATAAGCTAAATAGTTTTGTTTTAAATTGGTTAAGCCCCACTTATGTGTGTACTGCAAGTTACGCTCTTGGGACTGATGTGTTCTCTACAAGGAACAACCTTGTTGGTGCTTTTTAATACTTCATTCTAGACTTTTTGTTTTGATTCTTTTTATTTATAAACATTTTGAAATAAAAAGTAATTGAAGTGTTCAGTGGCTTGTAAAAGTTAAGAGTATTTTAAATTTGAACAGATGGGGAAGCAAAGGTAGCAAAGGAGTTAATAGAAGAAATAGATGAAGTGAACAATTCAATTAAGCTGAAAGTGATAGATGGAGATATTTTGAAGGATTACAATACGTTCAGGTTAGTTGTGAAAACCACACCAAAGGGAGAAGGAAGTGTTGTTCATTGGACTTTTGAATATGAGAAGAAGAAGCCTGATTCTCCAACTCCCAATGCTTTGCTAGATGTGGCAGTTCAGTCCTGCAAAGATATGGATGCTAACCTTATGACCCAGCTCAAATGCCACTAATCGATCATCCTTAGTTTGCACTTGTATTGGTCACTCATCATCATCTTAATATATATATGATGTATTAAGCAATAAGGGTGACCTTCATGTTCCTATTTTCATGTGTGTTGTTGTTATGTACCTACTTTAATACATGATATTAATATACATAAGTGGCTTGTTTATGTTGATTTTGGGCAAATCATCAATCACACTCGCTCCACTAAATTTACTCTTATAGAAATTGAAATCTTACATATCACAACTCGTTCACCTCCTTTGTTTTATCTCAAATAAAGCTGGAGACTGATTTGAATTCATCAATTAACTATAGAATTTTGCAAAAATAACTCAACGCATTTATGAAGGAAAAAAACAAATATAATTATTGATGAATTATGGAGCAATTTGATCCCTATAATTGACACAGCTTATCAATTTGATAAAAAAAAAAATTAAGTTTAGGTATCAATATAACCGATAAATTTAGCATTATGGGAAACATTAGTAAAAAAAATCACCATGGATCCGTTTAAATTTGAAACATTAAATTAAAGAGTCAAGTTGATACACATAGACCAAATTAACCATATTTCTGCTATAAAAGCAAAGTTCAACAAATAATAGCCGTGGATTACAAAATAGCCTTTAAAATTGTAGTTTTTAACAATTACCAACAAAACATAGCTTACTTTTAAGTAGACTTGGGCAAGCCCGGGCAACGTTGGATTCAGGTCTGGTGAGCCAACGTCTTGTAAAAAATAATGGTGGGTATTAGAATCTCCGTGTTGGGACAAATTTATAATAAATGTTTTAAAGATGACAAACTAATTATTTAAAATAATAAAGACACGTAGTCAAGTTTTGTGTCATACATGTTTAATGCTAAGTTTTTTTTTTAGCACTACACATTTATTATAGCCGAATTTCATGTTTCTAACAAGCATTTATTTGCTTGAGCATTATGTATTTAGTACCTCATATTTGTGTTTAATCATTTGAATATTTAATTCAAATCATGTGCCAAAATATCAAAGTAATTTATTTTGAGTTCACATGAAATTAGGATGCAAAAAACATATTTCCAATTGCGCGTATGTGTGCAATTATCTATGTGGAAAAAGTTTTTCTAACCTTGGAGAATGGAAAAGAAAGATTTTGGAAGCTGAAAAAGGTTCTAGCACAAGGCTCAACGCTATTGACTTTAACTAGCTACTAACAAATTACCATAGCAAAAACCGCTACTAAACAAGTGAAGTCTGTCTGTCTAATACCAGTTTAGCAAAGTCCTCAACCCGCTGATTTCCAAGCAAATCAAGGTCTATTCAACAAATGGCAATCATCAACCTTTAAAGACTTACCAAATCAAGTCTTGACCTCCTAATCAAGCATCAAACGGCTAACAAAGATTAACCGTCACTTGAAGACACTTCAAATGAAGAAATTAATGACTAGGAGACCTTGAAGATCCAAGTCTCATCTCACAATGGTCCCAAGATGTATCTCAACAAGTTACAACATTATTTTCTTAGTTGGGAAAATTCTAATCTGAATTTTTGAAATTCGGAATGGATAATTCCTCCTGTCTCTGATCAAATGGGTTTAAGCAGACAAGAAAAACTTCTCTTGACGGATAAAGTGGGGGACTTTGTTATGCATAGTGGCTGGGCAGCTCTTCCAGATGCGGTTCCGATAGCTTTAAAGGACCGAATCACTTCGGTTGCTTGTCAGAATGGAGAAGAGGACTTTTGCGCATGGTAGCCCTCAACCAATGGTAATTTTAATGCTAAATTATTTTACTACTAGCTGAATCCTTCAAATGATAGTGTGGATGTCCTTAAATGTATTTGGCACTTGACCATTGCTCCTTCTCATTCGATTATTTGTTGGAAAGCTATCATGGGATACATCTCTACTCATGATGTTCTTGCGCGGAAAGTTCTTAACATTGTTTCAATTTGTTCGTTATGCCATAATAATTGTGAAACTCGAACCCATCTTTTTGTGGGTTGTCCTTTTTCGAATCAAATTTGGAAAGGCATAATGTATTTATTTGGTTGCTCATTTGATGTGAGCTTTGATTTGGGTACGTTTTTTACCTCAGCCATGATA
>CATIWQ010036079.1:0-22999 GCA_949673415.1 Euphorbia schlechtendalii
TACAGAACCTCTGCTAGGATGCTATTCTTTGCGAATATCGAACAAACGAATATTGAAGAATGAAAACTTTTATTGATAAGTGATTTGCAAGTACACTTATACAACAATCGTTGGAGAATATAGTGAAATCTAGTGATCGAAACAAGAATTCGAATCACTTAAACATTTTCTTGCTAACACTTATGAACATAGTGAACTCTCTATCTACACACTATACACTATCTTTCACCCCTATCTTCTACACTCTGTGATGTGTTGGTGCACAAAATTTGAGAGGATTGGAACCCTATTTATAGAGTTCAAAGGGTTGCGTCTATCTAAATGAAGGGTTGTGTGCATTGGTGAAAGATTGCATCTCTTTATTGTGATTGGTTGAGAAGCTTTGATTTAATCCACAATGGATAGGCACCTTTTCATGATTGGTTGACTTCTGATAAGTGTCTTTTCATTGGTAGTTGGTGGCGGTTGATGGCGGTTGATCATGCTTACCTAGCAGTTGGTAGTTAAGAAGATAAAACCAGAAAACCGTCCAAGTCGCGACTGTAATATATATGTCACAACCATGAATCTTTTATTGGTAGATTTCTATTTCTGAAGTATACAAGTCGCGACCGCGAATGATTATCACGACCGTGAATTGAGTTTTTCTTCCGAATTCTCCTTGCAACTTCACCGATCTTTGACAGCTTCGATCCTAAGCCAAATCTTTAAGTTCCACGCATCTTTTTGAACCTTTTTCACTCTATTTTCATAGAATTCCACTTTAGAATATTTTACTCCCAAGATTTACCTAGTATCTGCATTTACATAAAAAACAACTACATACCACGTGAAATCTTTTATATGGAGTATAAAAATGACTTGATTCATAGTGTTTAATGTGTAAAATTAATATGATATTAAGTGTAATTATACACTTACCAGCGTCAAATCAAGCATCGAGTTGGTGGACCACAAACCATAGGCAACATCAATATCGTAGTAGAATATGTCAGGTATGGGCGTGGGTCGACAATCGATCTTTGCAGAACTATGGAAGGATTTCTCATTTATGCCAACATTTTTTCTTGAGAGAGAAAGTGAAAGAAAATGAAAGGAGAGAATGAAAAGAATCAAAGGAAAAATTAGAATATATAGGAAAAAATGTGTGGTCACCACTTGACCTCACTACTTTTCTATTCTCCAATGAAAGCCTCTTAACACAATGGAGCGTTCTTCGGGACATCCTCGAATTTTTATCAAACTCATCAAATTTATTCCTTCATCATGTTTTAAGTTTTTATTGAAGGGGAAAAAATTTTTTGCTTCTCAAAAACTCAATCAAATAATTAAAACATGCGCCATAAAAATATACTAAAATTAAACTGTTCTTTGATTTGTCATAGGAAGGAAGTCAACATCTTACCAAGGAAATTTAAAATATAACCGAAGAAAGAAATTGTTATCTCAAATTTTTCAAACTCAAAGAGTGAAGAAGGAAACAACCCATAAAGGTAACCGAAGAAAGAAACGGTTGGATATCCCATTCCCATGGGTCACCTTTGAAATGGATTCAAGAACCCTACCCTAGCAGTTCCAATGGTCAAACAATTGAAGGTTAACTCGCAAGGGGCACATAATGACCACCACCAAAGAAAGAAATGGTTACCTATCCCATAGAGGATTATCAAAAGGATACCGTTGAAAGAAACAGTTGACTCGCTTGTAAGGGGTATCAATCACAACTAATCGAGGATAAGAAAGTTGTCAACCGCACCGATTAGGTATTTTCTCAACCCCTCTACTCCATTTCGTGCGATTATAATGGCTATAACCAGCTATGATGCCACAGAGGTGCAACTGTGAGCATGGTATTTTGTTCCAACTCCCACGTTCGATGATGACAACTTTTCAAGATTTAATGCCTTAATCTCACAATTTTCGATTATCCGACAATCTTCAAATGGGAGCTCTCCTCATAAAACCTTAAGTAGACATCTTAAATAAAAGACACTAAATAATATTTCGGGCTCTAAATAAATATTTGGGACCATAAAGTGAAAACTTAAAAGCTTAAATAAATATTATAAGGGCCCAAATAAATGTTTAAAGGTGCGAAATTAAATTAGAATAGTCCTTAAAAAATTAATTAATTAAAAAAATGTAAAAAATAAAAAAAAAATTTAAACAAGCCTGGGCAGACGTTGCATGTTCCACGGGGGTACATCTTGTGTCCGCTGTCATGTCAGCTAAGCAGACACACATGTGTGCTGAGCAGACTTGCGCCGTGTCCGCCGAGTAGACAAGTGTGTCCGTTGAGAAGACACACGTGTCCGCATGGCAGCCATGTTAGTCCACCGAGCGAACTAGCAAGTTCACCCGATGGACTCGACATCAATTTTCTCCCCTATTTAAAGGGGGGAATTTTTTTGAAAAAAAGATCGAACAATTTTTCTGAGAAGATGGAATTTTTTAGCAAAAATAGAATTTCAAAACTTCTTTTGCAAAATTTTAACTTTCTTACATCCTTTTTCTTCAACACTTAGGGTAATTTCGAGCCTAAAATTTATTTAGGTTCTAAATCCCATTGTTTTCAAACAACAACAAATTATTACAAACCAAATCAAAAAATCAAAAAGAATGAGGAGGGCTCCTGGGGATGTCGTGGATTTGTCAACATGAATTCACGACAAAAGGGTAAGCTTCTAAGTTGCTAGAGCTATTTTCCTGGTGTTTTTTTGTGCTACATATCTTATTGTTTCAATTTTTAAAAATTTTGGGATGAACCCGGCTATCGTCATCGATCTATGTTTATTTGTTTATTTTCTTTTATTCCTTTATTTTTATTTTCATAGTTATTTATTACTAATATATTCATATGTTTATTTATTTATTGGAGTTAAATAATTAAATACATGCTAGAATGCCCTCACGAAGGGAATTAAAATTATTCCAGGCTAAAAGATCTCACTTTTTCCATTCAATCATTTTCACTTAAAAATTGACAAGATAAATTGAGTCTAAAATAGAATTTTTTACAAGATAAATGATATCCTAATTTATTTTATTTCCGACCAAAAGACTACAAGCATCTTTCCGGCCACAAAATATCACCATAATCTAACAAGTAATTGAATGAATCATATTTTTTTCATTGATAAGTGTATATTTGCACTTATTATCATGATATTTTCAATCATAAAACGATATGGTTTTGTTTCATTTTATACTTCATATAAAAGATTTCACGTGGTATGTAGTTGTTTTTTATGCAAATGCAGATATTAGGTAAATCTTGGGAGTAAAATGAACAAAAGTGGACTTCTATTGAAAAAGAGTGAAAAAGGTGTAAAAAGATGCATGGAACACAAGGATTCTGCTTAGGATCGAAGTTGTCAAAGATCAACAAAGTTGCAAAGAAGAATCATGAAGAAATAGCATTTCACGATCGTGACACCTATTCACACTCGTGACTTGTCACTCTTCATAAACAGAAAATGGCCAACCAATGTTCACGATCGTGACAAGTGGTCCCGATCGTGACTTGTAACGGTTAATGATTATCTCTTTTCAACTACCAACCGCCGGATAACAATGATCAAACGCCATCAACTGCCATCAACTACTAACTGAAAAGACAACCTTTGCAAGTCAACCAATCATGAAAATGTGCCTTTCCATTGTGGATGAGGATGAATCTTGGCATCCAATCAAAATGAAGTGATGCAACTCTTTGCCAATGGACAAGACTCTTCATTTGGATAGACGCAACCCTTCGTATTCTATAAATAGGGTTAAAATCTAACCATTTTCATGGTAGAGGGACATGCATGGTATAGGCAACGTATAGCAACATGTATGCATAGATAGAGAGTGAAAATGTATAGATTTTACTACGTTCAAAGTCTTAGTGAGAAAAATGTATAAGTAATTCGATTCTTATTTCAATCACTATATTTCTACACAAATTCGAGCATTTGTTGTATTAGTGTAATTGCAAAGCACTTATCAATAAAATTTTTCATTCTTCAACATTCTTTTATTCGAAATTCACAAAGATTAGCATCCTAGCGGAGGTTCTGTACGAGTCAAGATCGAATTAAAAGTAGACGTAGGAATTGCAGGAATTGACGACTCCCATTAAAGAGTGGATACGATTTGATCAACTATAGCTTTCACTTGCATAACTTACAACTTTACTTTGTTTTCTGCTTATATTTTCTATTTCAAAGTTTACGATATGTCTTTTTGTCATAACGAGTAATTCGTTTTGCATCATTTACATTAATCAAGTTATATACTTTCGAGTTAACTTGAAGAGTGATTTCGGGGTTAACAAGATTGTGTATAATCATTGGATCTGTGATTATAATGCTATTTAGTGAGCTAACATTTTTGGAATGTTAACTTGCTAAATATGGCTATATGAGAGTGATCCGCACTAAGCATAGTATTATAGTTATCCAGGTTCTTATAAGTGTTATAACTTATTTACCCTAGACTTAGAAAAGTCATCTCATATGTTGCTTTGTGGTGAATTATTGAATATTTGGGAGTCTGGAACCTATTTGTTGAAGTTATATAGTGTACGAAATATTCTTGATGATTTTGCATGTTTTTTCTCTTCTAAACTTGTTCTTAGGGAATATCTATATTTTACATCTTCTCTAGTCTGTTCATACATCTATCTATTCATCTGTCTATCATCCAAACCCTCCAATCAAAATTACCTATTTTCATTTACCCCGTAACTCTAGTTGTTCTTTAGAACCGAATCCCTTCCCTATGGGATCGATATCTTTTAAAACTTTATCGAAACTGTATACTTGCAGTGGTCACCATTTTTCTATTTTGATAAGCGGTATTGACAAAACCTGTTCATATTTTGTACTTTTAACTTATTGGTAGAAGAGTGGGGAACAAGGTTTTTGGCTTCATCACCGAATATAAACTCTCTAAATTAGTAAAGTCAACACCTTGCGATCAAGTTTTTGGCGCAGTTTCCGGGGAAGGTAAGTGCGTTTTTAAAGATCAAATATTTGGATAATACGGTATATTTTCCTAATATATCTGTGTGTTTCTTTCTTAAACTGTATAAGTTGTCAAATCCTAAACCTTGATGTGAAGTATATGAAAAAATCATCTTGGAGGTGATACGACATATTATTACGTCTAATTTATCAATAAATAGAAGAAATTCTTCTATTTTTCCTATTCACATTCGTGACCCCCATTCATGCTCGTGAATCCCATATAAAACTGTCTATTTCTTAAATTCTGTAAGTCACGATCGCGACTAGTGCGATAAGTAAGTTAACGTGGGGGTGTTCATAAATCCTTACTTCTTTAATCTGATTTTTTCCTTTCAAAGAATAAATCTTTTCCAAATTCGAAATTACTTCATTTCTTTCAATCCTTTCTTTCATTCACAATGGTTATCGCAAATAAATCCAACCTGGTTCCACCTACAAATCTCCAGGAATGGTATGAAGCTCCATTCCCGATCATTATTAAGTTGTAAGGGTAGCTGAGTTTAAAAGTTCATATACTATTAATAGGAACAGCTTCACCAACCTTGATGTATATGATAGAGTTATGTATTACTTAAGGATACTTAACTTTTTCATTTACTCGAATATGACACTGGGGATTAGCGTAGACAACTGCATGGAGATGTTGGTCACACTGGTTTGGAAGAACGATAGGAAGAATTGCTTAGTATATTGTCACCATGGAAGGGAGTATAAATTAACATGGAAAACGCTGGAAAGGTATATGGGTTTTCCAAGGGATTGCTATTATAAGATGCTTCCTGGATGGGATCCCTTGCCAACTTGGAATCACCTTACTGGCCAAACCGAGTACAAACATGAATCTGCCTATAGCCGGTGGATTCGTGATCCATGTTTACTTTCACTACACTTTTATTTAAGTGGAGCGTTGTTTGGCAAGTCATCATTGACCTTGTCATTCCAAAAGAATTGTTTGTGTTGGAAGCACTTTGGGATGGCATACCTGTTGATATTTCAAGGATTATGATGGAGATGCTCATGTCTACTGAGTAGAACCCTAGAATGACAGAGTACAGATGTTGAACTATGGTAAATTTGTTAAGCCAGATTGGGAGAATGCCCTACGCCACTAAAGTTTTTACTGACGAAGATGAGATTTCGGAGTTAACTACAGATGTTTTCTTTGAGTATAGATTTCAAGTCAGGTGCATTGGGGTTGATAGAATCACCTTTGATTGAAAATCATGGGATGATAGAGTGGAAGCTGATAGACGACGAGAATGGGAAATCATGAGGGAGGAAGAATGAAGTACGACCAATCTCCGTGGAAGGTTGAATGAACTTATGGAGGCGCAAATCTCGATTCATATGAAAATTGACAACATTCATTATGTTTGATGTCGAGTGAGAGCTCTGGGAGTCTTACTATAAGATAGACTTAATGATAGAGTCGCTTCCCCCCAACTAAATATCCGTTTCAATTTAGATTTAGGATTTTGTACAGTTTGCTTTTGTTTTTGTTGTTTCTTTGTTTATTTATTTGCTTATTCGTGTAATTATTTGTTTGTTAAAGTTGGGTATGAATATAATTATTATTTTATATTTGACATGTTTTTTTAAGTTTTTTTAAGACCAAGTCTAAAAATTGAGGAAGATAGAAGAATTACAGAAAGTCATGACCTTGACTATATATCACGCCCATGACATGATGTAGTAAAACTTTCAGTTTCTGTCATGAGGAAAGTCACGATCACGATAAGCTTTCACGATCGCGACACGGTCAGAATATTACCATTACAAATCGCGATTTAACACACGATAGATTTCCGAAACTGCCAATAACGGCTAGTGTAAAGGATAAATGGCTATATTGACTATTTTGGCCAATTAGAGACCTTTCAGAATTCTATAAATAGGTCTAAGTTGAAACCACAACTTCTACAAAGCTTATAAAAGTTCTTCATCTCTATTCTTCTATAATCCAAACCTTTCTTTCAAACCTTACTTCAAAAGCCAATATGGCTCGTGTCAAGGTAGCCGCAAATAGAAGGGAGATCCCGAATTACAAACGAGAATATGGTTGTCCTTTTTCGATTCGATCACGTGAAGAAGGGAAAAGATTCCAAGTTTTAAATAAGTTGGAAATCAATGGTATGATCTTTCTTGATATGGTATTCTTGGAAACCTTTGGCTTCCATGAATAAATGGAGATGTATCTTGCTGATTTGGTTTTAAGCCGATTTGTGGAGATGAAATTTCCACAAAATAACGATTGGATTTTAGAATGTTTAGTGACATTCGATTTTGAGGATGTGAAGAAGAGGGTGATTAAATTTCATAACCAAGGAAGACATTACACCATCACAAGAGAGATGATGAGTGCTTGGTTCGGTTCGAAATTGAAAATTCATCAAGCATGACAGATTCTTTTCAAAAAAATCGAGTGTTGGCAGATTTAACGGGTAAGAGAGTTTTTTATCCCAAAAATTTTCCCAATAAACTTATTAAGGATGAGTGCATTCTTCTACTACACAAGTATCTTTCTACTTCAGTATTTTGTCGAGTAGAAAATACCAAAGTCCAAATGAAAGATTTGTATGTTCTTTCTTGTGCTTTGATGAAGCAAAAAGCAGAATTCATGGATATTATTTGGGACATGATGAAGAACAATTCTACAAGCATGAGAAACAAGATTGGAGAGGCCAAAATTATCATTGCAATCATCTTGGGTGCAAGAAACGAACTCCCCTACGTCCAAAGACCAGGTGAGTATTTTCATTATATGGATGGGAATTACTTGAAGATCATCGAACTTCTTCAAGAGAACGATGGTGTATATTCCTTCTACTCCTACTCCAACAACACCAAGAAGCTAATCTCAACTCATGAAGATTCTTCTGTTAGCCCATCCGATCCAACTACTAGACGTCGTCCTGGAAAGGTTCCGATGATCGAAGAAGAAGATGAAGCTTCGGAAGATTGGAAGGTGAGCATGCAACAAAAATTGGACATTTGCCAAGTGGAACTTGGAGTAATGAAGAGAGACATGAAAATTCTAAAGAAAAGTAATAAATTGATGCTTCAAAAATTACTATCTTTCTTTGGAAAACAAAATTGTCAATTTACTCCTAGTCCTCCGAATTCTCCTTCTAAATAGAACGGGTTTACTCTTTTCTTTACTTTACTTTTATATATTTTTAAACTAGTTATTTTTTTTAGATTTTCAATTTTTAAAGTCTTCCACAATGAGGGCATTGTGTTCTTTAGTGTGGGGGGGGGGAATCGTAAAATCCCAAAAATCCAAAAAAATTGAGTAAAATTAAAAAAATCGAAGAATTTAAAATTTTTTTTCTCGATTTTTATGTTATTTATACATTATCCATACCTATACTATACTAACATATGTTCCAAGGTTATTGTGAGTGTTAGGTATTTCAAGTTTGATGTTAGTGCATATTTCGAACAAAATGTTTCGAGTATGACCACATGTTGAGAGTGTGAGTGTTTCAGCACAACATTTAGCATTTGGTAAGGATGAGTTGTGAGTAACATTCAAAAGCAACATTCCAAATAAGTTTTGATATATATTTCAATGCAACATGAATTATTATAAGTTATATAGTTTTAGTTTAATACTATTAAGTTTTAAGTGGAGTAATATCTATTAGTGTTCTTTCTATGAGTTTTATATGCTATTCTCGAACACGTCCTATAAGTATTGAGTGTGTTTAAAGTGTTGGGAAACTATAGCCATAATACTTTGAAAGTGATTAATAAAGGATGAGGGTATTAAGAGTGAAAAATAAAAAAAAAGAGAGGATAACCAATAAGTTATGCAAAAGGTGAGGAATGGTATGGAGCAGAAACTACAATCATTCAATGGGTGAAAATAGAAAAAAGTAGCACAACACGAAAAATGGGTGCAAAGTACAAATCTGTACTTAAAAAACATATGCTTAAAAAAAAGAGAGAAAGTGGTATGGAGTATAAAATGCAACCACTAAAAAATGGGGAGAGTGGTATGGAGCATAAAATGCAACCACTAAGAGTGTTTAGCATCCTAGGTTACCTAAAACTGCCTTGAGATCAAACTTTCCAAAGTTTGCTCCCTTTGTCCTTAATACTTTATAATATACCTGAGAGAAGGGTAAGCATATAAAACTTATATGAAGAAGCGTCGGTTGACCCTCCATTAAGAGCAAAGGTATGCAACTAGACTATATAAATTGCACATTACTAATTTTTGGGAAATTTCGAACTTTTACTTGAATTTTATGCAATGTGGAAATGTGGTACTCACTACGATAGTCTTTCGCCAAATGAGGTACGAACTTGAATTACTATTAAATACACTTTTATTGTTTTTACCTCAAGGACAAGGCAAAAGTTAAGTGTGGGGTGTGATAAGTGTATATTTACACTTATTATCATGACATTTTCAATCATGAAATGATATGGTTTTGTTTCATTTTATACTTCATATAAAAGATTTCACGTGGTATGTAGTTGTTTTTTATGCAAATGCAGATACTAAGTAAATCTTGGGAGTAAAATGAACAAAAGTGGAATTCTATTGAAAAAGAGTGAAAAAGGTGTAAAAAGATGCGTGGAACACAAGGATTTGGCTTAGGATTGAAGTTGTCAAAGATCAACAAATTTACAAAGAAGAACCATGAAGAAATAGCATTTCACGATCGGGGACACCTATCCGCTCTCGTGACTTGTGACTCTTCATAAACAGAAAAATGCCAACCAATGTTGACGATCGTGACATGTGATTCGCGGTCACAACTTGTGATGGTCAATGATTATCTCTTTTCAACTACCAACCATCAGATAACAACGATCAACTACCATCAACTGCCAACCTAAAAGACACCCTTTGGAAGTCAACCAATCATGAAAAGGTGCCTTTCCATTGTGGGTGAGGATGAATCTTTGCATCCAATCAAAATGAAGTGATGCAACTCTTCGCCAATGGACATGACTCTTCATTTGGATAGACGCAACCCTTCGTACTCTATAAATAGTGTTCAAATCTAACCATTTTCATGGCAGAGGGACATGCATGGTGTAGGAAATGTGTAGTAACGTGTATGATATATAGAGAGTGAAAATGTATAGATTTCGCTACGTTCAAGGTCTTAGTGAGAAAAATGTATAAGTGATTCGATTCCTATTTCGATCACTATATTTCTACACAAATTCGAGCCTTTATTGTATGAGTGTAATTGCAAAGCACTTATCAATAAAAGTTTTCGTTCTTCAACATTCTTTTGTTCGAAATTCACAAAGAATAGCATCCCTAGCAGAGGTTCTATACGAGTCGAGACCGAATTCAAAGTAGACGTAGGAATTGTAGGAATTGACAAATCCCATTAATGAGTGGATATGGTTTGATCAACTTTAGCTTTCACTTGCATACCTTACAACTTTACTTTGTATTCTGCTTATACTTTCTATTTCGAAGTTTATGATATATCTATGTGTCATAACGAGTAATTCATTTTGCATCATTTATATTAATCAAGTTATATGCTTTTGAGTTAACTTTAAGAGTGATTTCAGGGTTAACAAGATTGTGTATAATCACTGGATCTGTGATTATAACACTGTTTAGTGAGCTAAACATTTTTGGAATGGTAACTTGCTAAATATGGCTATGTGAGAGCGACCTGTACTAAGCATAGTATTATAGTTATCCAAGCTCTTATGAGTGTCATAATTTGTTTACCCTAGACTTAGAAAAGTCATCTCATGTGTTGCTCTGGCATGAATTATTGAATATTAGGGCGTCTAGAACCTTATTTGTTGAAGTTATATAGTGTACGAAGATTTTGCATGTTTTTTCTCTACTAAACTTGTTCTTAGGGAATATCTATATTTTACATCTTCTCTGGTCTTTTCATACATCTATCTATTCATCTATCTATAATCCAAACCCTCCAATCAAAATTACCTATTTTTGTTTACCCCATACCTCTAGTTGGTCTTTAGAACCGAATTCCTTCCCTAAGGGATCAATATCTTTTAAAACTACATCGAAACTGTATACTTGCAGTCGTCACCATTTTTCTTTTTTGATAAGCGGTATTGACAACACCTGTTCATATTTTGAACTTTTAACTTATCGATAGAAGAGTGGGGAACAAGTTTCTTGGCTTCATCACCAAATAAAAGCCCACTAAATTAGTAAAGTCAAAACCTTGAGATTATTCATTAATCACAACATGTTATAAATTGTGCTAACCGTTGTGGATGCAAAATATATGTATGGTTAGGATTTTATTTTCTTTCGTATATTGCAAATTCAAATGTACTTTATAGATTAGGCGGGTGGTTGCATCCCCCAAAGGCTTGTAAATTATTATTTTACTTTCTCACATTTATTTGTTGCTTTCTGTATTTACTTTATTACTTTCCACATGCATGTTAAATAAATTTATAAACTCGAAAATGGCTTAAGCTCAAATACACATAATTAAGATACACGGTTTTCTATAGATGTATTATAATGTGATCCAAAAAGAAGTAAACAACTTATCCGGGATCTTAATCTCTACGTCTTAGTGGGCCGTTCCCTGGACGTTGAGCATCACAGGACTTTAATTCCTAGAAGAGCTTATCCAGGTGGTGAATCTAACTATGAGACAACGATTTCAGGTTTTTACGATTTAAAATATTTCAAAGCGATTTCAGTTTCTCTCTTTTTAACCTGTTATGTCCCTGACCCAATATCATTTCATTTTTACAAAAAAAATCCGATGGATTGCACCTATTACATGTGCGCTCTTGATCCATTGTATCTATGTCACTCACGCTTTAGTCTTTCTACAACAGGCCCTCTCACGAACAAGTTCATGGTGCCCGCTTGCAACGGGTAAAATCCCTTGCTACACATATCGACATATTTGTCCCTTATCCCTTTTTGAAAATGGTTAACTTGTTAGACCATTTAATGGTCCATCACAATGAACTTGACTACCCTTTTATTCTTGGTATTGACCCCATCTATAAGTTCTTTATTTGGTCTAGTGAAGGCCCAATGTGTGTGACCTCATTGTATCTCGAAGTAAAGAGCTGCTACAGGTTAACCTAAACTTACATTGCCATCTGGGAACCTTTTAGGCTTAATGTTCCAGATTGATATGGAACCCGATGTATCTAGACGATCAAATGGGCTTTCTAGCAAAGGTGTATGATCCCCCAATACTTGAAATGTTACGTGGTTGTGACTTGATTCGTCTGCAGTAGTAACTAATACAATACACTCCTTCCATCATATTAAGTACCATCTGATTTATTAAGCTTAACTCATGTAATAGCTGTAGCTATCCCATAGTTAGACCTGTTCACAAAGAACACCACTTGCCTTTATGTACAGAGATTGACTAGAAACCCGTTTTATCAATCGTATACTCTGATAAGGGGTTTATGAGTGTTTTACTTCCATAAGAGGCCTTAAGGTAAAACTCCCATTATATCACTATATTAGAAGTGATGGATCCCATCTTAACTACTCGGCTTACCAGCGAATGGTCATCACTATACCCGTAATCATCTGTATCATCCTAATAATAAGGTATGTGTGAGTATGACCAAAGTATAACAACTTCTGCACAAGGTAACCAATATCTCAGATCTGAGGATACTTATACTGTTACTGCAATAAGACATGAAGCCAACACACAGATATAGTTATTTTCAAGTGTCTGTTTTATAGATATCTCCAATGTATTACCCAAATACATTCGTTTGTTAACTCAAGGTACCACCTTCATCTCATGAGATTAGCTACTTACATCCAATCCAAGGAGTAAGCCTACACATACTATGACTTGGGAAATTTAGACTTTTCCATAATTAAACGTGTGTGCATTTTTCACTCTACATAGTGCCTACTATATCCTACCACTTTCATGCTATGAAACAGTCATGATTTTTTTTATTATATCAACTAATGTGTGTGTGTGTGTGTGTATATATATATTATACCATCGAGATACACAAATAGAGAAGATCATCAATATATAACAAAGGTGCCTTATTATTGGTAACAAGAATCTAAAACCATGTGTACATTAGTGACTAATAAAGATATATTGCCCTAATTGCCTTTGGGTCATACATCATGTCTAACATACTCCCACTTGCACTAGAGCTAATTTCCCATGTGCTTCATCCAATACTCATTAACATTTGGTCATGCTTAACTTGGTTCAATGGCTTTGTTAGCCCATCCACCGGAATCTAATCCGCAGGGATGTATTATAAGCTTATATCCTTTCAACTATCTCCTGAATGAGATGGTACTTTCTAAGTATGTGTCCATTTCTCTAATGAGACCGTGGTTCCTTTACCTAAGCAATAGCCCCATTATTATCACAATAGACCATTATTGGATTTACAATGGTGGAAACCACATCAAGATCACCAATAAATCCCTTTATCCAGACAATTTTCTTAGCTATGTCAGAAGTAACTATACTCAGATTCGGTGGTTAGATTGATAGTGTATCTTGTTTGAAATTTTTCCAAACAACTTCCCCTCCATTTAACATAAACACATAACTTAACTAGGACTTGTAATCATCCTTGTGAGAATGAAAACTTGTATCAGTGAATCCCTTCATAGAGAGCCTTCTTCATAATCTAAATCATATCCTTAGTTCTTCGTAAGTACTTGAGGATAGTATTAACAACCATCCAATGATTCTCAACTAGATCAGATTGAAATATGCTCGTGAAGCTTAAAGCATGTGAGATGTCTAGCCATGTGCAAACCATAACATACATGATGGATCTTTTTGTTGAAGCATAGGTAATTTCATTCATGCACAGTCTCTCCTTTTGTGTTTTCAGACACTCAAATTTAGAATGGTTAACCACTTGAGACATGGGAAGATAACCTTTTCTTGACTGCTCAAGGTTTAATCTAGCCAAAAAATTATGTACATATGTAAGACCTAACAGCTTTTTGGATTTATGATGCTAGATCTTTATACCAAGTATAAAAGCTACTTCTCCAAGGTCTTTCATGGAGAACTTCTTTTACAATCATAATTTAACTTTTTGAAGAAAATGTACATAGTTTCCAATTAATAATACATCATCAACATATAATACAAGGAAAATGACCGCACTCTCACTAACCTTCTTAAATACACAGGGCTCATTACTGTTTAGCACAAAACAAATTTCTTGGATTCTCTTATCAAACCTAATATTCCAACTCCTTGATGCTAGCTTAAGTCCATAAATGGACCTTTGCAATTTTACACACCTTTGTGCAATCCTAAGATGTTAAACCATCAAGTTATATCGTATATATATCCATATCGAGGTTCCCTTTAAGGAACATGGTTTTCACATCCATTTGTAGATCTCATAATCATAATGAGCAGCGGTGCTGAGAAGTATTCTGATAGACTTTAGCATGGCAATAGTGAAATGGTTTCATCGTAGTCAATACCTTCTTTACTATAACCCTTTGTAACTAGCCTTGCCTTATAGGTAATTAAATTACCATCCATGTCAGTTTTCTTTTTGAAAACCACTTGCATCTTATGGGACTCATCCCACTTAGAGCATCAACCAAGTTTTAGACTTGATTTTCATACATGGAGTCCATCTCTAACTTCATGGTTGTAAACCATTTTTCAAACTATGAGCCTTCGATTGCTTCCTTGTAAGTCTTAGGCTTGTCATCTTTAATGAGAAAGATGTGCTTATCATTAGTGACAAGTAACCATATCTTTCAAGAACGATTGAAGCTCTACCTAACCTACGTAATGTCAGTGTTATAATAAGTATTTCCATCCTTACACTTTCTTGTATAATAGGTATAGGATCAATTACTTGATTGTCTATTTGATCTTCTTGAGCATCCATCTCAAGATTGCTCCCACTAGCTTTTGCAAGTATTTGCTCCTTCTTGAGGAACTAAGCTTTCCTAAAATAAGTACCTTTGTCTGTTGGGATCGTAAAAGGTGTAACCCATAGTCTCATTGGGTTAACCTATAAACAAACACCTATCAGACTTAGCACTAGGATTATCTCAATTAGTCCTTTTAACATGAGCAGGACTTCCCCAAACTCTCAGGTGAGAAATATTTGGTTTCTTACGATACCACCTTTTGTATGGTATTTAATCAACAGATATTGAGGGCACTCTGTTTAAAATATAAAAACCATTCTCAAGTGCATCATCCTAAAAGGATATGGTGAGTTCTTCTTGGCTTATTATGGATCGAACCATATCAAGTAGGATTCTATTCCTCCTTTATGACATTCCTTTATGTTGAGGTGTATAAGGAGGTGTCCATTAGGATAAAATACCATTATCCCTTAGATAATTCTAAAACTCTTGGCTCATGTAATCACCTTCTCGATCAGATCAATAGGTCTTAATACTTTTTCCAAAATGTTTCCATACTTCAGTTTTGAATAATTTAAATTTCTCAAAACTTTTAGACTTGTGCCTCATAAGGTACAAATAACCACATCATGAGTGATATTGATAAAGGTTATGAAGTAGAAGAAACCTTCAAGTGTTTTAACACTCATTAGACCACATCCATTAGAGTGTATTATTTCCAAAGTACTTATTACACACTGGCCTTTTCCTTTGAAAGGTTTCTTTGTCATCTTTCCTTTAAAACAAGGTTCACACGCCCCATAAGATTCTCATTCCATTGGCCCCAAGTCACCACATTTGTGTTCTTTTAGTTAACTGAGTCTCATTTATATGGCCTAGATGGCAATGCCACAAGCATGAAGATTTCTCATTATCTAGTTTTGAATTCTTAGCAATATTCATATTTAGAATCTAAGTTTTAGTATCTAGAACATAAAAGCCATTCAAACACATTCCACAAGCATAAAGAATATTTTTACAGTAAATGTGACATGTATTATTGGAAAATAAAATTTCAAATCCCTTTGTTGCTAAACACACAACAAAAATAATATTTTTAGTAAGGAAAAGAATATAATAGCAGTTATTCAAAACTAAATCTAGGCCACCAGGAAAACGAATGCTATATGTCCCTATAGCTATTGCAGTAACCCGTGTTCCATTTCTATCTCTTAAGTCCATTTCCCTCCTTGTAAGCCGCCCACTATTTTGTAACCCCAACACAGAATTAATGATATGATTACCACAACTAGTATCCAATACCCATGTAGACTCATAAGGAACTATAGAGAAACTTTCTATCATGAACATACTTGAAGTAGACGCTTCACTTGGATTCTTCTTCACTTGTTCAAATATTTGAACTTTGCAATCACATTTATAATGTCTAGTCCTTCTGCACATGAAACATATTCCTTTGGATTTCTCTTTTTCAACAATCATTCTTTTGACCTCCCTATTGATGGGTTTTAAACCTTTACCCTTAATACAAGTCCGATTTGCTAAGGTACTATTTCCTTCAGCCATCAAACCATTTTCAAAACTTCTAAGCCTTTTTACAAACTTAGATGTTTTGTTAGTCTTTCTTGATGTGAGATAATCTTTCACAAAAGGGGAATGTTTATCAGATAGCATATCAATCATAGTCTGTATGTCAAGTTTGGAATCTCTTTCAATTCCTATCTGAGTCATCCTTTTAGAATTAACCAAAGTATTCTTTGTAACACCACGTGGCAAGGATCCCATCATATTTCCCAGAGGAAAAAACAAATATTAATTTTCCATTCCATTCAGTTTTCATACCCTCATGAATTCATCTAACATGAATTAACATAGATTTTAAGTCCATACCATCATGTTGTTTCTTAAGCTTTGATGTCATGGTTTCGAGCATCACAACAGATACTGCAAAAGCATCCTTCTTATGCTTAAGATATGCCTCTCTATGTTGGTTAAAGGCCTCAACATCAAGATTGACTGGTTTAAGATCATCAAGAACATAATCCATATTATTGTTTTGAAGCTCCTTTCTTAGAGCCTTAAGCTAGTCATCAAAATTGATCCTAGTCAACTTATGTCAAGAATTGGGTGAAGGTTTATGTTTTGATTCATTGTTCAACCTAGATAGAGGATAAAAATTATTCAGACATTAGTATATGTATATGCATTTGATATAAGGTCTTTAAACGTTCAAATAACTCCTTCAATTGAGTTTGGGAAACATGGTTGAACCATTTTCCATAGTAGGTAGCATCCATAACTCATCTAAGGTGATCCCTGCTATAGCAGGTCAAGCCATAATAGACAGCCATGGTTGGAACCCGTCCATTTGCATTCCATGCAATTTCTAACCCATTTGAGTTCTCTTTCTCAAAACGTGCTTACCCAATTGTACAACACCTCAAATGCATCTCCAATCCGACATTAGCTTTAATGGTATAGACAACTAGCCTAATTTGGTTAAGGCTTTAACCCCACATAGTCTCATGGTCAAACACATGTTAAGGGAAGGCACATGTACATGTTCTTACATCTGTTAATAAAGTCCGCATCACAAACTAATGATAGGAAGACTATTTATTGCCTTGATATTGTTATAGGGATTTTCTTTGGTGTAGTTGGTCGCCCTAGTCTAGGAATTAAAAATGGATATGATTATGATAACTATAATTATAGCAATAGAGAATTATTAGTCTAAGGGATTATGCTCAAGACTGGTACATCATAATCACTCCTTTATGCCAAGACTCCACATAGCATGCAAAAAAATTAGGTCCATGAATAAGTTCTTGCACTTATGTTTATAAGTTTTAATTTAACAATGTAAAATAAGGCTGTAAAACCAAATGCAAAATCCAATTCCCATACTAGAAATTGACTAAGTAATAAAACTCCCTTTGGTAAGTTGAACCTAATACTGATGGAAATTTACAAGTAGGAGAGGCCCTCTTAAAGTGAATGAGCAGCCAAATCCAATCCTTTCCAAAATAACCACTGAAACTTCGATTCGATATACCATAGACAATTATGATTTAAAGATTTTGTTCTTTTAATCGAGTGAAGTATTGGATGACTCTCAATTTAAAGCATTTATACGTGTAAAAAATATTATTTATTTTATGATAATCACCTACACTAAGTTTAAGCAAAACCTTAATCTAGGTATTACAACATTAAAACCTAAGTCATGCATAACATACTTTAATTAGTTTAGAAAATAATGTTTCATAATATTATAATTTATCGACCATAGTGTAGGGCAAGCTCTGATACCACTACTAGTTAATCTATACAGGTAATGAACATGCGAACTGACATTGTGGAATTTCAAAACATAAGATTAACATAAAAGGAACTCCGAAGCATGTCATGGTTGATATAATCTTAACTAAAATGTTCCATAGATGCATTAGGTCTATAAACACTTATTCAAATAGACCTAATATCTAAGTATAAATCATTACAAGTTGATGCATTCCTTTCCCTTGGTGCAGCAGAGTGATCCCTTAGACCAATTGGACAACATTCCTTTAGTACTAGCCACCAAAGTAGGACAACCTTTATAAATAGTCCACACAAACCCCACCAACCAAAACCTCCTTGAAAGGGAGAGCTCATTGGTTAACAATGGATGCTAGACCACTTGTAGACCAAGTCAAAATAACTGTGAATGATCTTTTCTAAAAAGGGAATAAGCATTCAAAAAGATTCTTGCAATTTAAGAGAGAAACTCAAGGAGGATCTCAAAATAATTCGTAAGAAAGAAATCAAGATAGAAAAGAAATAGGAGGAGAAGACTCCTTTATATGGGGAGAAGGGGAGTAAAAGAGCTCCCATATTAGAAATTTGGGATGGGGAAATCCCCATCCCACACGTGGGTCATAATGTGGAGCTCCAAGCTCTATAAGTTTGACCAGTACACACAGCCCACTTTAGCTGGCAAGTGTGGTGGTGCTGGTGGGCCTGCACTATAGGCCCACGCAACTGCTACAATATAATGCTTGCGGGCTTGCAACCCACCAGCGTGCACTAGCACTACCTAGTAGTTCTAGCTACACTAGAAGCCTGCGAGCATGCCTAGTGCTCCCGTGGTATCCATGTAGCCTTGCCAAGAACAACTCGTGTTTGTAGGGCTCACTTGTAACGAGTAGAAATCCCTTTTTACACATATAAACATATTTATCCCTAGTCCCTCTTTCAAAATGGTTAAATGATCCGACCATTTAATGGTCCATCCAAATGAACTTGACTACCCTTTTATTCTAGGTATAGACCTTATCTATAAGTTCTTTATTTGGTTTAGTTAAGGGCCAATGTGTAAGACCTCATAGGATAGCGAAGTATAGAGTAACTAAAGGTTAACCAAAACTTGGTTTTTCATCCGAAAACCTTTAGGCTAAGTGTTCCAAACTGATATGGAACCCTATGATACTAGATAATCAAACTCTAGTAAGTTTCTTGTACTACCTAAGGGTTTGCAATCACTACTACCATCCCTTTCATGAGTGGTAATAAAAATACCAAATCTAGGGGGTTATGAGCTTGACAATCTCTATTTGAAATGGTTTACCCAAGATAATATTAAATCCGGCTGAGATGTTGATGATTGTGAACTCCACTTCTCCTCAAAATTTATACTTTAAGTCACCCATTTCTACTTCCAATGTCACTTCTCCCAATGATTGTATGGGTTGGTCATTCAATCCAATAAGAGGTGAACATCTTGCTTGGATTTCAGAATGATGTACCACCTGACACTCAGTGCATTCTTTGTGATAATATTCACTGAGCTGCTTGTATCTAACAAGATTTGCATGATTGTGTAGTTCCCCACAATCGCCTCTACTACAATTAGACTAACATGTGGTTTTTCGACCAAAGAGTTCTTATGGTAAGGCTTTAGAATATCCGTCTAGAAGTCTATATTTATCTTCTTGTCAGTGGAGGTTTTTTTCTTTCTTCCTTGGTCATTAAAACTCAAGTCCATCTACAATCACCATTATAACTCCCTTAATCCGGCTAGCTTTTTAATCTGTCTTAGCTTTTTTCTCATCTTCACTATCGCTTCTCTTATCTTACTTTCTTTATTCCTTTGATAAACTGATTGAAATTTCCCTTCTTAATTAGTTCATGCACAATATCTACCACCGTTCGACAATCATTCATGTGATGGCCCTTCACTTGATGGTACTCATAATAATTGTTTTCTATCCCTTCCTTGTGTAGTTCCCTCTGGGATCTTAGGGAACCTTATACTCTTCTTTTCTGGAATTTTCTTTATTGCTATCAAGATTTGGCTAAACGATGTATTGAGTTTAGGTCAGTCTTCTTCCCTGTCATGGTAGCCGCCACAACCTTTGTTAGAGCCACCTTGGCTCTTCTTCCTCCTATCATCATATCTAAACCTGTCATCCTTTCTTGAATTATTGTTCTAGCTTTATTTTCTTATGATAAAGTTCATATCATCCTCCGAAATTAAATCTTTATTCATGCCTAACATTTGGTGTTGCTATTTGGATGCCTGAATAAAATGGCATTTTATAAATATCTATTTCCCATTCCCTTCAGCATTGCTTCTTTGGAGGTGCTAAAATGCTGGTAATTGACTTCCAAACATGCTTCATTGAACTGGTTGTAGTATTCACAAAGACTCTCATCCGACCCTTGCACGATCTCATTTAAACTCCTTGTAATCAATCTAGCTGGGGCCGAGCCCAAAAAATGCTTGCAAAATGCATCGCTTAGTTTATCCCAACTATATATGGATTTAGGTGGTAATGATGTAAACCATATAGCAACGGATCCCCTAAGGGTGGAGGAGAAGCTTCTGTATATGTTTATCTCAGATGCCCTAACCATTTCCATCTGGTTTCCGTAATCGTCTGTATGATATTTTGGTCATCTTTTCTTGTATATTTGTCAAACATAGGCAAGAAAACCATTCATGGTAGGGGTTGGTCTAAAATGTTCATATTGAATGATAAAAAATTAGTCTTTCAAGTTTCCTTTTGATAAGGAACTTGATGCGAATCAAGACATAACCAATATTGAGCATGAAAATGACAAAGGCATGGAGCTTAAGGAGAAAGATCCTTTGCATATTCCATATACAAGGTTTATGTCAAAGAAAGTTCAAGATTCCTTAAACAGGCATGACAAAGATATTTCAATGATTCAACATTCAAGTCAAACTCCAACAACTTTCAATAATGTGAGGTTGAGCAAGGATGGAAAATTCCTTACTCTGATTGAATAAAAAGAAGAATGATGTTCACCACTTTTCTACTGATATGTTTAATAACTTTTACGCATAGAGTTTGGCTAAATATCAACAGTGCCAAAAACTTGTTCACGTGAAATATAGGTGTTGTCAATACCCCTTATCAAATAGAAAAATGATGATAACTGCAAGTATACAGTTGTGATGTAGTTTTAAAAGATATCAATCCCACAGGGAAGGGCTAGTTCTAAAGATCACAACGAAGATAAGATAAAAAGAAAAGAAAATAATGTATAGTTTTTTTATAGGAGGGTTAGAATGAAATATGTGTAAATATAGGTATGAAAGATTAGAGAATCTAAATATATAGATTTTCCTTACGAAATAAGGAAAGCAGAGAAAACATGCAAGTTCAACAAAGGTGTTACTATTCACTAAACAATCTAATAGACTCGGTTCAAAATACTCAGATGTTCAATTATTCGTCGTAGAGCAACACATGACATGACTTTTCTAGATCTAACACAAAAGAATTAAGACTATCATATAAACCTGGACAACATCAATATGATAAGTGTATAATTACACTTATTATCACATTAATTTTAACCATTAAACACTATAGTTTTAGTCATTTTTATACTTCATATAAAAGATTTCACGTGGTATGTAGTTGTTTTTTATGTAAATGCAGATACTAGGTAAATCTTGGGAGTAAAATCATCTAAAGTGGAATTCTATGAAAAAAGAGTGAAAAAGGTGCAAAAAGATGCGTGGAACTTAAAGATTTGGCTTAGGATCGAAGCTGTCGAAGATTGGTGAAGTAGCAAGGAGAATTCTGAAGAAATATGCAATTCACGGTCGCGACAATCATTCGCGATCGCCATAATCATTCGCGGTCACGATTTGTTCTTCTTCAGAAAAGAAGTCTGCCAATCAAAGATTCATGGTCACGACATGCATATCGCGGTCACGACTTGGAAGTTTTTCTGGTATTATCTTCTTAACTACCAACTGCCAGATAAGCATGATCAGCCACCATCAACAGCCATCAACTACCAATGAAAAGACACTTATCAGTAGTCAACCAATCATGGAAAGGTGCCTATCCATTGTGGATTATATCAAAGCTTCTCAACAAATCACAATGAAGAGATGCAATCATTCACTAATGGACACAACCCTTCGTTTCGATAGACGTAACCCTTTGAACTCAATAAATAGGGCTCCACACTTCACAGATTTCATGCACAAAAGTGACACTAAAAGAGAGGAGAATATTAGAGTGCAATTATAGGGTTACATATAGTGTGTATAGATAGAGAGTTCACTACGTTCATAAGCGTTAGCGAGAAAATGTTTAAGTGATTAGAATCCTTGTTTCGATCACTATATTCTCTACATTCTCGAGTAATTATTGTATAAGTGTACCTGCAAATCACTTATCAATAAAATTTTTCATTCTTCAAAATTCTTTTGTTCGATATTCACAAAGAATAGCATCTTAGCAGAGGTTCTGTACGGGCCGAGACCGAATTCAAAGCAGACGTAGGAATTGCTTGAATTGAAGACTCCCATTAAAGAGTGGATACGGTTTAATCAACTTTAGCTTTCACTTGAATACCTTACAACTTTGCTTTTCTTTATACATATACTTTCTATTTCGAAGTTTATGATATGTCTATGTGTCATAATGCGTAATTAATGTTAAGTCTTTTATGTTAATCAAGTTATATGCATTGGAGTTAGTTTTAAGAGTAGTTTCAGGGTTAACAATATCATATATAATCACTAGATCTGTGATATAATGCTGTTTAGTGAGCCAACATATTTGGAATGGTAACTTGCTAAATATGGCTATGTGAGAGCGAC
>CATIWQ010036104.1:0-16806 GCA_949673415.1 Euphorbia schlechtendalii
GTCCTTGCTTAATACATTAAATAATAAAAAATTAAGGTATTTAATTATCAAAAGAACAAAAGCTACAGTATATAAAAACATTTACTGTGCTTTAAATTAATATATTGTTGTCATTTTAGATAAAGAGAGGAGGGAGCATATATTTTGCATGATAAATTGATAACACCGAGGCATCTTTGATAGTGAAACAACAACCAAAGTTTAGTTTTGTTATTAAAAGTTTTAGATGATTATTTAATAATTTATATTGAAAATGACAAACAGAAAAGGAGCAAATGAAATTTTGCAAAATGTGAGATTTATATTTTATTTCTATATTTAAACAGATCGGCCCCGTAACGTATGGGTCTTTGTACTGCTGATTTCCTTCTTCATCATTTGTGCTGAAAAAACTCCGAATCAAGAAGAACAAAATACGAGGGAGAAAAGGGGTTGTTGTTGATTCAGAGAGAAACAGAATCAACAATAATCTCTGATTTCCAGTTTTCATACTCAAAACCAGGTGAATTTTGCTTTCACTTCTTCTTCTGCCTATGTGTTTCCTTTTTTACTGCTTTTTGAGATGAATCTTTGAATTGTTTTTGCCTTTTCGGTTTGATTCATATTGAATGCCCGGTATATTCTTTCTCGCGAACTCCGATTCAGAGTTATTTCTGAATTTTGTTCCAACGTTAGATTCAGATTGGTGTAATTTGGTATCTAAGATTCCAAATTTGTTAGGGATCTCTAATTGGTAATTGTAAATGAGAGATTTTTGTTAAATATTATTATTATCATTACAGCTTATTATCGAATTTGATGTTTGAGCAGTGAATCTTGAAATTTCAGGGTAATTTTGAATGTTATGGGGAATGGAGTTATTTAATTTTGATTCATTTTGCAGATATCCGTTTCCCCTCTCTTCTGCTCTGAGGAAGAGAGCGGGATAGAATGGAGTGTGAGACATACAGCAGTTGGATATGGGATGGAGTTCATCACCATCCACATGTCTTTGGTGGGCTAATGCTAACGGCTGCCTTGCTCGGATTGTCAACCAGTTATTTTGGGGGGATTGATTTTTCTTCTTTTACCTATATGTGTCTTGATCTTGGTACTTTATATAAGAAAAACAGTGAAAAGAAGCGGATTCGTGTTTATATGGATGGCTGCTTTGATCTCATGCATTATGGCCATGCCAATGCTCTAAGGCAAGCTAAGGCTTTGGGAGATGAGTTGGTGGTAGGTGTTGTCAGTGATGAGGAAATTGTTGCCAATAAGGGTCCCCCTGTTTTGACCATGGAAGAGAGGTTATTTATTGCATCTTTCCTTGTATCAATCATTTTATTGCTTGGAGCTTCTGCATGTGATTTAGTTGTTTTGTGAAATGGAGGACATTTCTTTGATCTAAAATCAATTTTTTTCAGGCTAGCTCTTGTCAGTGGATTGAAGTGGGTGGATGAAGTCATAGCCAATGCTCCTTATGCCATTACGGAACAGTTCATGAGGACACTCTTCAATGAGCATAAAATTGACTATATCATACATGGTGATGATCCTTGCTTGCTTCCTGATGGAACAGATGCTTATGCCTTGGCCAAGAGAGCTGGGCGCTACAAGCAGATAAAGCGCACTGAAGGGGTCTCCAGCACAGATATTGTAGGTACTAATTTTTTCGTAAACATTCTTATAAATTGGTATATCAAACTATATAAGTTTATTTGCAAAGCCATGGTAATGTGCCATGATAGCTTTTTTGGAATTTTTGTATATAAACTCAAGATTTCTTTGTGTGTGAGTGCTTACCTTGCTAAGAAATGCTTTAATACATGAAGGCTGATGTTTCTACTGCATAATTGTTTGTTAATTGTCAGTTTAATAGGTGCAATCTCGTTTTTATATTGGGTTGAGGTTGTTTGTTGAGGATGCTTCTCTTTATTGAGTTGATTTGTTTTTTTATTTCAGTAGTTTTTGTTAGGGTGTTGGAATGTGAGCGAGTCAACTTTTCAGTACGCATACCAAGTGGTTTAGATTTAACAGGGAATTTTTTGTAAATTTTAATGTATAATCTGATTGTTATTTGTTTATTTCTGTGTTTATTAATTTTGGTACTTCAGTATTTGTTAACTTTAAAACATTTAGTTTGTTAATTTCGGTTAGTTTAGCTCAGCTCATACAATCTGTTTTTATTTCCGTTTCAGTGCAATTCATGTTGATTTTAGTCATATGTTTCAAGTTTTTAGGTTGGGTAAAGTTTATACTTTTTGACATTTTTATAAATGTTCGCTGATTGCTTGAATGCAGGAAGGATACTTTCTGCAAATGATTCCAAGGTTTCAGTTGATAAGGATGATACATCGTCAGTGCCTGGAGATGCATGTAAAGAAAATAAAACCAAAGGTTCTCATATATCTCAATTTCTACCGACATCCAGGCGAATAGTGCAATTTTCCAATGGCAAGGTATTTTTTAAATATTCTTTCATTTAGATTAAGATAGCATGAACATGAATTATATTTAAGCACATAGTTTTTTACATTTGCTCCAACAGATCTATCATGTGGACCATTGTTAGTGATTTTCTTTATATTATCCTTACAGAAACAAGTGGTGTTTCTATTCTTTTTTGCTTTGCTCTCGGGTTCTCCGTCTCTGTCATTTGTCTTCATTTTTTAAAACTTGAATATGCTTAATCTTTTAGGATGGTCTTTTCTTTTATACCATGTTGGAATATTAAGTTTCTAGTTAATGCTGCTTCTCCTTTTTACTAGTGATAATTTTATTCCTTACATATTTCATATTTATAGCGATTTTAGGTCCTTCGGAGTCTGCTTTTAATAAACTGTTATTTGGTTTGAATAGGTAAAATCTTTTTTTATCCGTGTGCTGGTATTTAATATTCACTAATAGTTCTCTGCAGGGGAAACTTACTTTTTGTGTTTGTTTTTTGTTTTTTCTCCATGTTTGGAACTTTCGAATATCTAATATGTTCTCTAAACTCAGGGACCTGGACCAAATGCTCGAGTCGTGTATATTGATGGGGCATTTGATCTCTTCCATGCTGGACATGTTGAGGTATCTATAATAACTACTAGAAGCACTCATATGTTTTTTTTCTTATGGTCAATGGTTCTGGTAATTCTCATGCATGATACATAATCTGATATCTTCTTTTTGTAATTTGGTATTTTGTTGGATTTTGGTAATTCACATGTATATTACGGATTGTACTCTAGCTTTATTGCTAATTGTACATTGCTGTTCAGATTCTTAGGTATGCGAAACAGCTTGGAGATTTTCTGCTTGTTGGAATCCACACTGACCAGATAGTAAGGTATATATATCCTTTTGGTTTGTGGGTTGCTTTCTTGAGGCTGTGCTTTACTATTATACCTGGTATAAACCGAGTATTTATTTTGATGCATTCTATATGCAGTGAGCACCGAGGGAAGCACTACCCCATAATGCATCTCCACGAGCGTAGTCTTAGTGTCTTGGCTTGCCGTTACGTTGATGAAGTCATCATTGGCGCGCCTTGGGAAGTTTCGAAAGACATGGTGCGTATACTTCTAAAGTTAAATCACTTGCATGCAATTGGATTAGTTGGTGCAAATGAATTCATTTGCTTGGAATTAATGAATAAAAACAATGAATTGGATTAAATTTTATTGATTCTATTCTCTCAAAATGTGGATTCGCAAATTCCACCTAAATCGGTGGGATTTGCTCAAGGCATGTTGAATTCTACGGAATTCAGTTTTAGGAATTTATGCACCGACTAAATTCAGCATTTATGCAATTTCTTCTTCATAATCGTGCCCACATCATTAGTTCGATATCGCCGATGCCCATGATCAATAGAAAAAATAATAACATTTTTTTATTTTATTTTCTGTGATGATCAGATAGCAACTTTCAACATCTCCATGGTTGTGCATGGGACTGTTGGAGAGGACAACTCTTTGTTGACTGTAAGCTTTTGATGCTTCACTTCTTAAGACCGAATATAAACGTGCCATTTAACGAAGACTTGCAAAGACATTTGAGGAGCTAAAACAATATTTTTCGCAGGGTGTATCTGATCCTTATGAAGTTCCAAAGAGCCTGGGAATTTTCCGGATTCTCGAGAGCCCCAAAAGTATAACCACTTCTTCAGTTTCTCAAAGGATAGTTGCCAATCACGAGGCTTATATGGTATTTTTTATTTTATTAGTTTTACTGAGACTTTCGCTTTTACTGATACTAAATTTTCTTTTCCAATATAATATACCCAATAATGTTAAGTTTCGTGCTTGTTCCTGTTTCTAAGTTCTAACTGTTTTGAATGCAGAAACGCAATGCAAAGAAATCCGAAAGTGAGAGAAACTACTACTCCCAGAAGGTGTATGTATCAGGAGACTAGTAAGGCGGATGTTGACACCTGGCTTTTTTTAATTTATGTCACGTGGGACACGAAACAGACAAGAATGAAGCAGAGTTAACATGATGCATTGCTTTGCATAGTATTTTGTTGCAACTTTATTTCAGTACAGGCTAAACCTTTGTTTAAAATGAGGTGTAGTATCAGTTTTCCATGGCTCAGCGAGTCATCCTTTTTCCAAGTAGGGAACATTACCCTTACATACCTTACAGGCTTATTCATCATTCATTAATTTTGGAATTGCATTTTTTTTCTTCCGAAAATTCTTCAATGTTAGAAAATTATTATTCGTGAGGAAAAATTTTCAGTTCTCGAGTTGTGTTAGGCCTTTCAATTGTATAGAGGAGCATATGATATAACAACCCAACTCGCAAACATTCAGTTTTCGAGTCATGTTAGGTCTGATCATGAGCATTGCTACTAGTAACTGAGAACTTATACACAAGTACAACGAAATTTTCGGGAGAATGAATGTCCCTAAAAATGCCATTTAACACTGTCCTACAAAAAACATACCAACAAAGGGGTTTGGAACCTGAAAAAAATTACAAATATAGCCTTCTTTTACTGGCAGGCATCATTTTTACTTACTATATACCTACTACGGTTACCAGATAACAAATACGATAGGCCATGAACACCCGCAAAATAAACAACAGCTGAATTTTTTCTTAGCCTACTACATTTACCTATATGCTGTTCTCCTTATCAAGACCATGATATAGGAGTTGAAGTGTTGTACGGTAGTTGCGGTATCAAGCAATGATGTTGCTGTTGCTGCTGCTGCTGCTGCTGCCATTGATGTAATCCTTCATTTGACATTGTTACATTTAATCCACTCTCGGGCCTTTGCTGTTGAGTTTCTGCAGCAATGTCCTCGATTTCCATTGCTGATTCACCAACTTGTTCTTCATCCATTATTTCAGGGGCTTGTGCTCCAGAAAGGTCTGTGCTTTGAGCAATAAACTGAGAAGGAACCCAGGGAACAACAGCCATGTTGTTGTTATTTGTTGTTTCTTCTTCATTTGGTTTCGTGTCATTGGAGCGGCTTGACCAAGGGTATTTATCTACAGGTATAGACAGAGCAAGTTTAGCTAATTCCACGCATTGCCAAATTAAGGCAGCTACACCGATGCATACATGCGAAATGGGCGAAACCATGTGCATACTACGATATTTAGGTGAATAGGTATGAATATTTAAGGGTTTCGGTTTGAAACATTGAACGCTCGATTATCCAAATAACAACCTGTTTGATTAGCTCTCACAAATTTAGAGACTCGAAACCTGAACCTGAACTTCTTAAACCCAGATTCGAACTCAGTAACAAAAAATTGAACTTGAGGTGACAATGTAGAAGGAAAAATGGAGGAATGCTATGGAATCGCAACCCAAAATGAGCCCTAAGTAAGAAACAGATCAAGACAAACCTATTGGCAACTACGTACTGTTATCCAGGCAATCAGGACAAATTACAAACTGAAACTATATCAAATTCAATTCAGAGAGTTGCATGCAACGTGATAATTGCTTGAAAGCTTCAATTCCAGTTAATTAACTAAGATTAATGGCCAACACAACTGCCATTCGCAGATGATGTCATACGAAATGCAAACCCTACACTACACATGTATCTTCTTAAACTAGAGAAAAATCATAAATATAGTACGAAATTGAAGAATGAAAAACGCAGAATCCTTACTCTTAATTCCAGAAATAAAATCGGAATCCACGGAGACGGTGAAATTGGAAGGTGAATGCAGCAAAGAAGGGTGATTATTCAGATGATTGTACACCACAATAGCTCTTTCATAGTTTTCATCAACAATCGCCCGCTTCTCCTCAGCTACCGACGGCTGATCAACAACGGAAACGCTTTCCAGAACTTCCTCCTCCATAATCGGCGGCAAATCCACATCCTACCGAAATAAATTCTAAAAAAATCATGAAAAATTCTCGGAATCGAAGAAGCAAAGAAGGTATATATGAGTATCTGAGGAAAAATACCAGTCGACGAATCTTTCGAGCGGGAGAGGACAAAGAGAAATCGGAGAAATCGTGATTTACATCGTCGAGATCTTTCCTCTTCATCTTGATGGAAGGAAAATAGGTTCCGGCCATTGTAATGCAGTAGAGAAGCAGAAAGAGAGGGCACGGCAAAGCTGAATCAAAAGAATGAAAATGGCAAACTGTGAAATTGAGGGAAATAAATACGGGAGAGGAAGTAGATGGAATTTTCAGTTAATGTCTGGAGTAATCCAGAAGAACTCTTGGCCCATATACTATGGGCCCATCCAAGCCCATCCATTTCATTCTTGGTTATTTTTTATTATTAAGGGGGTCTTTCTCCAAACTTAAAAGTTAGTCAAACCTGCTTAAAGGTAGAATTTTAAATTAAAAGTTACTCAGTTTAGTGTTTCTCTAAATTTTTTTCAACTTAGAAAAGTTACTTTTTAGTTAAAAGTAAGAAGTAGCTAATACTTACTTCTAAAAAGTGACTTTTTTTCAAATCTACTTTTTGACCAAACAAATTACAATATTACCTTTTCATGAAACATATACTTTATAGTCTTTTTAAGATTCAACAACTTAAAAGTGACTTAAAATTCAATTTTCAGAAACATTTTTAATGACTTAAAAATCGTTTTACAAAAACACTTAACTACTTATTTTTAAATTCCTTAAAAGTAAAAAAAACACTTCTATGTGATAAGTCACAAGTTTAAATAAACACCCCCTAAGTGTCCCATCGAGGGTTGAAATTTTATATTAACTTTTTTAGGAAAAGGAGTGTTATTAATTAGGCAAAATAAGTGGGCAACAAAAGATGGAGGTCACCAAAATGAACATTCCGAGCCAATGTATGTAGCACGCCATTAATATCACGTGGTATAAGTTAAAGACATAAGATGAAAATGATCTAGCTATATCCTTACAATCCGAAATAGTAGAAGAAAAATACGAAGGACCCACGTCCCTGTTTCGCAAGGCATCATTGACAGCATTATTATCAATTTCAATAATTAAATGGGAGAACCCAAGAGCCTTGAGCTAGGATAGAGCTTCTCAGACCGAGAAGGCCTCCGCTTCCTCGATGGATTAGTGAGTGGAAAACTATTACTTGACTATAAAACATAGCCCGATTTCAAGTTTTTCTTTCATTTTACACTTTCAAACTGGTGCAAGGTTATAGATGTAACTTTTTCTCAATTGTTTATAATTGTAAGTAGACCTGTTCGTCGGACGGGCTAAGTTGGGTGGGTCGGGTTTAATCAAACTTTGCATAAAAAAATATCAACTCAAGTCAAGCTCGGCTCATACTTTAAAAATTCAGGTTCAGGCTGAGCTTATGAGGTCATTGCCAAGTCTGGCCCACGCTTCATAACGCTTCATACTAAATTTTTCTTTTGAAATTTTTAATGACTAAATATATATATATAAGAAAGATATCTTTTATATAACTACAAATAAATTTTACATAAAATTACATTTATAGCAAAATTATTCAATTTTTTTTGAATGAATTATTATATTTAGACTCAATAGGTGAAAATACAAAAATTCAAAGTAATTATTAAGCATAATACATTAATATATATATTTATATATATAATATTAATAGGGATAAGATTGAGTTGGGCTTGGCTTGAATATTTATACATAAACCACGGCTGATCCATAAAATATCGGGCTTCAATGGGTTTGGGTTCGGGCCGGGCTATTTATAAAAATATGTGTCCAAACTCGGTCCATAAAAACGGGCTATAGTCGGGTGGGTACCCCGACCTATGAACAGGTCTACTTGTAGGTCTACTAATCAAGTTGCTTATCAACTAGCTAGCTCGGTTGATTTCTTTGATAAGGCAGAGAATTTGACATCATATTTGTCCACATTTGACCAGAACTATAATAGATTCCGAGTGGGAGTCTTCAAACACCCATGGATTGGGTTGATCATATTTTAATCCATGCTTTTGTTTAACAAAGCACATGTTATACCTATAATTTTTGATCTATTATCATTTTTTAACAAACTAATCATTATTATTTTTTCATTAATTGACGAGCGAGCACACCGGAAACTTTTTATTCTGTAATAAGAATAGGCTTGAACTTTTAGGCCTTAATGGAAATTTATTTGTAAATACATTTTCTGAACTAAGCACCAACTGCATCAGTAGCACTGTGAATCATAAGCTATAAGGCAATGTTTGAGCTTGAATATTTTGATTATTTTCAACAGTATACATATAGAGATATTCCAATGAATTGTATAAATGACGATCATTCATTGAAAAAAGAACTATCAAATTCATATTGCACACACATATATAACCCTAATTTAATATGTACCAGTTGCGTATTAGTTTCAAGCGATACGTAAAATTATTAAGGCTTAGTTGTTGTTGTTGCTGCTAAAATAACACTCTTTGTCGGTAAAACAACAAGTTACAACGGTATAACGATTGTAAAGTGACACTTAAGTTTAGAAAATAATTGTGGAACAAGTTCGAAGAGATAAAGCAGAAAAGATAGGGATTGAGACCCCATGAAAATCTCAGAGAAAGAGGCAAGTGAATGAAATAAGATTACCAATTCAAGATATTACAAAGATTACTAAATAAATAGTGCTCTGCAAATTTTTCTGAGTTCTGACTGTTTGTGATGGATGATGCACTGCTTTGTCTATGTCTAAATCTATCTAAATGGTCCCCTTCCCTCTCTTCATTTGTAACCATGAATTCAGTGTCCATTTACGTGTGACAATCCCCTAATCCTCGAAACTTTGACACTGTTAATTTTTTTAAAAAAATTCTAGATACGTTCACGAAATTTGGTAAAAATGCACCAGTAACCCCGTTAGAGCTTATATGATGATTTTTTATTTATTATATGCTATGTAGTAAGAAATTGATTAAGTAATTCATTTATTTTGTCTAAGCTATAGAAGTTCACTACCGCAATCTGAACAGATCGAAAAAAACAAATTTATTTTTCAGCGTGATTGAATACGCTGATATGATAATTCAATTCAGTATGATTGCGAGACTTGGCTTCATTCTAAATGCTAAACTTGAATTTTGATTAGTAATAATAAAGAGAAACGTTGTAGGAAGCAAAGGCAAGTGGAATGGGCAAAATGAGTAGTGGTTATATGAAAGGGATAGATGGGAGAGGCTCAAATATCTAAATCATTGTTCTTTTGTTTCCCCATTTCAGTAATCATTGCTTTCTCTCTCTTCACAATCTCTACAAACATAATTTGTAGTAAAATATTGCATCTTAGTAAGCCCTATTACTAAATAGAATTTAAACCTATAATAATGGAATATTGTTCTGTAACATATCATTTCAAGTTCAATGAGTCTTAGCAAAATAGGCACATACTAGAGTAGAAAGTTTGTATATGAAGAAATAGTGTTGTTTAATGATTGTATGTGCTTGAAATATATAGGATGCTTATACTCGTCTTTACAATGGCCTCCAATCCGAATGTTTGTATCAGCTTCAAATGAGTGAAACTTATATTGTTATCTTTGACGCAATTTATCATGCAAATTAGTTCCCTTGCACTTGTATCGATCTACAATGTACACACAACCAAAAAATAATTGTACATAAAATTGTTTTTGTCAATTTTGAACTTTACATCCTGCTAAGAGCGCTCAAGTTATTACGAGATGCAAAAAATTTAGAACAAATGAAGACAAAGTACTTGTAATATGAAATAAATTAAAATAATATTCCAACAACATTATGCTGTCATATTTGAACTTAATTTGGATCAATTGATCTAACAAGTTTTAATTTACTATCTCAATTAACCAAAAAGTTAATGTGCTGAAAGAAAAATTTTAACTACGTACTACTAATATGTCCAATTATTCCTTATTGCTTAATAGAGAGTTAAATGTCTCTTTATTCCATATTAATTGTTCCCATATGTATAGTTGATGTCGCGGATCCAATAAATAGGATGATCTACAAGAAATAACGGGTTAGAGAATCTCGACTGAACTGCAGACGTAGTCTATTCGATATTTAAGTTAGTAATATGTTGGTGACTGTAAGATGATGAAGGAGAGAATCAGTTACATTGGATTATGACGTATCATAGTACTGGAGAAATTAATGAGGCGACATGACTATCTGTGCTAGGTGGCTTCCTAATATTTGGCCGAGGTCGGGTTGGACCCATTATTGAGTAAGTGCCACTTGACGGGCTTAAACTTCGATGACTTGATTTGATGAGCTTTTAGACCAATATATAGTTGTGTTATCAGTAATAAAATTAAAGATAACTTTATCGATATTTACAGAAATAACGAAAAAACGTAATAATAATAATAATAATAATAATGTTGTGAGGAGAAAGAAATTATGTTAATGTTAGTGGATATGGTTTACTCTTACATATATTTCTTTTTGATTGCTAGATATTGTAATCCCCACGGAATAGTTTCCTACAGACTCACTTTATACATTAGAAAGTGACACTCCATTCTTACTTTTCTGCAACATCTCTCTCTTACCCTAATTACCAAATTTTAGAGCCCAGGAGAAAAAATAAAGTTGTTTTTTCATATAACCAATAAGTCACGGGTTCGAGCCGAAGAATCAGCTGCGTGAAGGTAGGCTGCCTCGTGCACCAAATCGACGGTCATAGATTGTATTTATAAAGATCATTTGTGTGTTAAATTAGTTTCTTTCAATATATTAAATCAATGAATCATGCGATGTTATTTTGAAAAATTAATTAAATTTTTTTGTTAGACTTATAATTAAAATATAAAAAAACTTCAAAAATTATGAATTAGTTAATGGCATTCAGTCTCTAGCTTCTACAATTTGTAGCAATTGCGAAAACAAACCCGAAAACGCACACAAAAAAAAACTCATGATGAAGATGATGTTGATCTATGCCCTAACCTCAGCTCTAGATCAACTTCTTCACCATCAAAACCCTTGCTACTATTATCCGTTGAATTCACCGGTTCGACTTTGCAGTTCGAGTAAAAACTCGAAGGCGATGCTATTTGATGATGGCGATGACGATCTTGATAATTATGAGGGTATTGTGAGATTGAGAGAAGAGTAGAAGGCGAATTGTCAACATTAGGGCATCCATTGATAGTCGTCGAACCGAAAACCGCAGTATTAGGGTTTGGCAATTGGTATAGCAAGCACAATCCGCCATGAGCCGAAAATTCTTGAGTCGGGATAATGAAAGTAGATGATGAAGTAGATGTCGAAGAAGAATTTGGGAGAATCGGCGGCACGGTCTGATTGAGCCTAGCGCGGTCGCGACGGTGAACATTCATATGACCGCCTAGGGCTTGAGCAGAGCGAAACTCCCGTCTACAAAATGTGCAAGTGTAGGAGCGTGGAGGCCACGTGGCTCCCATTGCATTGCTAGCGTCTTCTTCAAAAGCGCGGACTTCCCATGAGTCATCATCTTCTTGAGCTTGATTAGGGTTCCACATCGAGGGGGAAGCCAAGTTTCGGGTTTGGTGAGGTAGAGAAGAAGTAGTAGAAATGTTTTAGCAAGTTGAGAATTCCATGGAAGTGATTTAAAGATAGGTGAAAGAAAAAGAGGGAGAGGGATGGGGCTAATAGATTGAGACAAAATAAACCCTAAAATCGAGGGATATATGAAATTAAATAATCGTTTTTTGTTATAATTAAATTGGAATTATGCAATATACCAAAAAATTTCATTATTTCACTTTCTTCTCAAGTTGCTATCTTCTCTTTTAATAAAGACAATTTTTCTTACTTTGGCTTCAACGTTACACCAATAGATAATTACTCAATTAATTAAGGTTTAATTACTCAATTAATATCTTAATTAACAAATACTTATAGTGTTGAACTAGACTAAACTGAATTAATTTGAAATCTAAGTAACGTAGCTACTTTGTAAAAAAAATTGTTATTTCTTGAGCATTGTACTCATCCATATCTATTATGTAATTTAGTTCTTATTTTATTGGTATGGTTTAATTTATAGTTTATGTTGTTCCTTATTTTGTCATTTTTGTGTAAAAAATGTCAATTTTTAATTACAAGTGTAAAAATTTTTTATTATAAAAAGATCAGAAATAATAAGCATGCTCATCTAGTTTAGTTATATTTTTTATTGTTATGACAATTATTGTTGATAGTTTTTTTCCTTCAAAACAATTAAAATTTTTTGTTTAACAATCATAATCACACATTTACCATTGCTAAATAAATGGGTGGTAAATAAACCAATAAAAGTAGTAAAAATGAATTTGTCTTTCTCTTGATATTTATTGATTTTGTTTTGGGGGATAAAATCTTAGAAATAATAATGAAAAAGAAAATGAGAGTGCAGGCAGGCATGTAAGATTTTATTTGATAAGAAAATAGTACCTTAAACCTATGCAATTAACCATGGATGTTGACTGTCTCTTACAACTTGCCTTCTTTTGTCTCTTACTTTTTGTTATTATTAATTTATGATACATTATTCCATAATCAAACATAGTACACTAAGTAGTCAATAAATAGCAAGGTGTTATAATTATTTACTAATAATTTTTCTTTTTCAAAATATAGCTAAATGATGCCATAACTAATTATTTAGTGGGTGTTTTGGGAATTCATCCTAATTTTAACTTTTTTGATATCAAAAATCACATTTTGCGTTTGAATTACAATTGCTTTTAATATTCCAAAGATAAAATATTTTTTTTATCACCAATATTAAACAATTATCAATCATGATTATACCAAACTGCTCGTACTAAATGTTGAGGACAAAAAAAAAAAGAAATGTACTGAGTAATTATTTTTTTTATCTATGTCATCTATAGGTCATGTTTATAATCCAAATGTTGCTCGGTGTCTGATATATTAAAATTATTTATTTGATATATGATACATTCGATTTTTGTCTGTTTGGTGATTGACATGTCAAAATTAAGTACAGAAACTTATCAGACCATTGATGGTCGACAATTGTATGCATAGTCAGTAAAACATATTCATGCTTCAAATGATAATTTATGTGTTTTACGTTTTTTTGTGATGGATGTTCAATATATTAATATTAAGGCCTAATACATCAACACCCCTCTAAAGTTGGCTCAGAAATTCGAATTCCACCCTCAACTTTCAAAAAAACAGTTACCCCCCTTTAACTTGGCAAAAAGGACCAGTTACCCCCTTAACGTGGTAAAAATACACCAGTTAGCCCCCTCAACGTCATGTGTCATAACCTGGATGTTTCACTTTTAAAAGAGGTCATTTTTCTGATTTTTCACTCTCCAACCAGAAGTTGACACATGACATTCAGGGGGCAAACTGGTGCATTTTTATCAAGTTAAGGGAGTAACTGATCTTTTTGAAAGTTGAAGGTGGCATCCGATTTTTTAAACCAACTTTAAAGAGGTATTAATGCATTTGACCTAATATTAAATAAAACATAAGCATAATATGCAAATATTGAATATACCATGTACTAAAATAGACGAAAAATGAACACATCATGAACCAAATAAGTCATTTCGACATGTGAGATAACGAAAAAGCATTTGAATTTAGAGGATTACTTAAAAAGGTAACTGAGTCATCAAATTATAACAATTTTAATTATTTGTATACAACTTGTTTTAATCGCCTATCTCCGGTGTTGAATGATTATCATTTTAGAATTCTTATTGAAACAAATAAAACATTTATTGCACTGTTAAAACGACTAAGTGATTTTTTATTTTACTATAAAATTCATTTTCTTCTTAATTACTACTCATTCTGATGTCGAAAGATTATCATTCTAGGATTTTAATCAAAAATAAAAAAAATATTTATTGCACTATTAAAATGATAATTTATCTTTTTAATTTTATCATAAAATTCTATCTTCTAAATTATTACCTTATAATTTTATTTTATATTTAATCTCTTTCCTAATTAATACAAGAGTAAATTAGGAAAAAAGTGTTAAATGTTGCATTGATATGTGAGAATGACAAATAAAAAAAAGAAATATTGACTATGATGACAATCTTTTGGCACAAAAATGAATACTTTAAAATTTTATTTATACCTAATCTCTTTTCTAATTAATGCAAGAATAAAATAAGGAAAACAGTTACATTGATATTTGAGAATGATAAACAGAAAAAATAGAACGTCGAGTAAAATAACAAACTTTCAACAGTAAAAATTATCAACAATATTTAATGCACTACTAATTTAGAATCAGTAAACTAAGAATTGTTCTAAATTTTGATTATTCAAGTTCATGATTTTCATATTTCTTTTTGGTAATTAATGTAGTTAGATTAACGAGTCAACTTGAAAGACATAAAAACATAGATATGCTCGTCAACGACTTCGACAAGAAATTATAAGTGCCATTGACAACATCGATTTAGTCTTCCTTTGGTTCCACATTACTGTCCCATCGCAACACTTCTATTAAAATCAAACAAAGTCAACGCGAATTTATTATTTCTTGTTATATCAAAGTTATTCTCACCCGAATTAATATTTAGTGTACCAAGTCCGTATTAAATCTAGTCACATTAACTCTACTAAACAAAAAATATTATCGTGGTACAAATGAAATAATTTCATGCAAAACCATTAAGCTTTAAAATTTAAAATTTTTTTAAGTTGACACAGATTGGTATGAATTAACGTATAAAATTGTTGAAAATTAACTTAAATTAAAATTAACATATTCCTAAATTGTTTATTTCACAAATCCTTGCTTAATTCTATTTTTAATTCATTAAATAAGAGTATAATTATACTATGCCACATTCTAGTAAATACATATAAAAGAGTCCACTGAGAAAAAGTTAAAAGCCAGTAATTATGCAGTTAATTAAACTAATCAAATGTGCAACAACTTGAAAGAAAGTTGCTCTTGAAACCAATTTGATTAGTAAAAAACCAATCACACCAATCATTCTAAACGAATTACAAAATATTATCAGCACGGATTATACGAACTTAATAGTTATTATGAACCTGAAATCAAATAAAATATGAAAGTAAACAAAAATTGGAAATTTGGTAGAGCAGGAAGAAGTAGAAGCCTCTATCGTGAGAGTTTTCCAACAAATACACTAAATTTATGTTATATTCCATTCAAATGTCAAAGATATTCTACAGTTAGGGAGGGAAAAAAAAACTTTTTTACCGTGTAATTTTGTCCACCAGGAATAAGTCAACAAACCACTGACAGAACAAAAGCATGCACAATGACAAAATCGTTGACCATTCATATTATTTTCCACCATTTCTGAATTGCACGACAAGCACCAACTGGTTTGCATATGGCACAGCATTATGAAAGAAACACGGTTTTTTGGAATAAATGTATATAAAAAATAAAGCTGTTTTTTGTGCAACACAGCCTTAAAGATGATATAAGCACTTAAATTCATGAAATGCATGGATTGATTATTACGTGATTGTGCCACTTTTTTAAAAATGGAAAGAAAAAAGGTCGAGACAAATAATAATTCAACCATTAAATGACCAATAAGACGAACTATACTCATTACAGGTGCAAGGATTAATACATCAACATCCCCGTTGGTTGAGAATACCAGATGCTACGCTCAACTTTCATAAGGACCAGGTACCCCCCTTAACTTGGTAAAAAGGACCAGTTAACCCTCATGATTTGGCAAAAAATGCACCAGTTAGCCCATCAACGTCACGTGTCAGAATATGGTTGGTTTGAACTTTCAAAGATATCATTTTTCTGATTTTTCTCTCTCAAATCAGAATTTGACATGTGACATTGAGCTGACCTTGCACGACCCATAGCATGTTTAACAGCAATTTTTCGATCTCCACCAGATGAGCCATTTTTAAGCTCAATTGCACGGTTGACATCTTCCTTGATACCATTGCATCCAAACCGAAAATTAGGCAAAACTTCTCATGTAGGGTTCATGGTAAAACGACGCTGTTTATGGGGCAGAAAAAAGTTGACAAAGACGAGGAAAGGGAGGGAATTGGCGGCCTGATTTCATTTACACATGTAGGGTTCATGGTAAAACGACGCCGTTTATGGGTGCTTTTTAACTAGCGGGTTATATAATGAATTGATAAATTTAAATACTCAAATTTTTTAAAACTTTCTTTAGAATAAACCCAAGATGCTTTACATGATTACTCGGTCATTTATAACTAGACCTGTTCGCGACCCGCCCGGCCCGGCCCGAGCCCGCTTCAACGGGCCGGGCTTGGACACTTATTTTTTAAAAAAGCCCGGCCCGAGCCCGAGCCCGAGCCCGTCAAAGCCCGAAGATTTATGGGCCGGGCTTGGTTTTTATATAAATACCCGAGCCCGGCCCGACGAATAATTTTATCTATTTATTATATATTTATACATTAAATTTATGATTATTTTAAGAATA
>CATIWQ010036108.1:0-29526 GCA_949673415.1 Euphorbia schlechtendalii
GATCTTTGACAGCTTCGATCCTAAGCCAAATCTTTAAGTTCCATGCATCTTTTTGCACCTTTTTCACTCTTTTTTCATAGAATTCCACTTTAGATGATTTTACTCCCAAGATTTACCTAGTATCTGCATTTGCATAAAAAACAACTACATACCACGTGAAATCTTTTATATGAAGTATAAAAATGACTTAAACAATAGTGTTTAGCGTATAAAATTAGTATGATAATATGTGTAATTATACACTTATCATAGAGATCCAGAGGCAACCAGTCTGGGCCAGCCATAGCATCTGTTCGGACCTGGTTAGTTCAGTCATCAAACGTTAGTGCACCACCTCCACAATCAATCACTCAACTATCAGCGGTACTAGTCAGCAAGCAATTTCCCAGTTTCTCTCCTCTTAGCTTTAACTCCCAACAGGCAGGACCTTATAATGCTACTACTCCTACCCTATTCCATGTAGGGATGAGTCCCTCGATGGACCAGTACTAGTCAGGCCTCACTTGGTGGGCGCTTCGAGCTTTGCCATTGGCTCTAGAGGTATGGCATTTACTCATGGTCAACCTCGCCCACCACTTGCGACCTTCGCTCGTTCATATCAACTGGGATTTCCCTACTACAGCGAGGGTACAATACCTTAGGGCTAGGGACCAAACATAGCGGAACTTTGGCAATAATTCACTCATGCACATCAGTTCTCGGATCATCCTCACAACCATTATCCAACACTTCCGGTATTGTACGAGAAAGATTGGCTTCCTGACAAATTTATCATACCAGAGTTGGTAAAGTATAAGGGAGAGAGGAACCCTAGATCCCATCTGGAAAATCATCAAATGGTAATCAGAGCAAGGAGGATTTCAGATAAGATGTTAGCCAAATTGTTCATCGTCACCCTAGGCTAGCCTGCTAACATATAGTACAACAACTTGCCCCTAGAAGTTTCAAGCAATTGGGACCGTTTGTCAAAGGCATTGGTGGAACAATACGGTTTCAATTCCTAGATGAATACAATAATGCAGAATCTAGAAACCGTTAAACAGATGTCCGTCGAACAATTCAAGCCCTACTATGGTCGGTGAATGAAAACCTAGGTGTTGTTGAAAGACCTCCTTAGCCTATCCGAGATGATTGTGAAGCTCTTACACAGGGCTTTACTAGCATACAGAAACCGCCTGGGGATGCAAACTTTCAAGTCTTACAACGATGTGTTCAAGAAAGCTGAGAAGCTAGAGAGGATTGAGGCCATGAATGCAGTGGCAGCCCCACTACTTAGCAGGCCTTGGTATAAGAAGGCTGACATATGATCCTCATAAACACCCGCTTCCTCCCAGCCTAAGGGGAAGTAAGCGGCGGTGTAAGTAGTGCAGATAGAGACGGTAGTATCTGTGCGCTACCAAAAGATGAATATCATAGGATCTCTCCCCACTCTGCTAATTTGGGATCCTCTTCACCAAGTTATGAGAATTGAAGAAGTTAGAGAGTGTAAAGCCATGGGATCACCCCAAACAGGAGGAAAAGAACAATTTCAGCCAATACCATATGGTGGTCGGCCATAGGATTAATAATTGCAAGGACCTCTTGAGGGTTATCCGCAAGCTGATAGAGAATTGGGTGATAGAGGAACCCACGTTAAAGCCCAATATGATGAACAACCCCCTTCCTCAATTTGAAGATAAAGTGGGGATGATCGATTCAGGAATAGAAGAAGATACCATCTGGCAATGCATGAAGCAAGAAGTAGGAGAATCCGTGATGATGATCGGATCCGGAATCCACCCCTGTCACATGAAGATAAACCTGGAATTGGGGATGAGCTCGTATAGCTCAGGGAAGGTTGAAAGTTACCACTACCCTAAGTTCAAATTAAGCGAGATGTCCATATACGACTACTAGGATGCTTCGAGTTTCCACATCTTCAAGTACGAGACCCTCATGAGAGTGCAAGGTCTCTCGGATGATATGCTAGTAACCTTATTCCTGTGTTTATTATTGGGAATAGCAGGAGATTGGGGCCTCACTCAACCTCCATCTACCAAGGGTAATTGCCATCATATCTCCTGTGCCTTCAAACACGATTTCTTATACATGGAGACGCCCGAGGCAAACATGATGGATTTGGCAGCTTGTATCTAGGATGATGATGAGATGTTCAAGGAGTATAGCTCGCGGTGGATGTCCATTAAGGTGACTATCAAGGAAAGCCAGAGAGGATCGTTTAAATGGGGATGTTGATTAGTGGAGCACAACCTGAATTCCACCACTACCTCAACTCGTGTGAGTATGCAAACTTTGGTGAACTTATCAAGGTGGCGTTGGAGATAGATGCAGAATTTCAAAGTCTATTGCCTGAAGTTATGATGGTGGGGTCAGGTATACCGACTAGCCATGTGTTTAATTTGATATCTCGATCTAACAATGGAAAGGGTCTAGCAGAGCCAAGTCAAGCTGAGGAAATGAGTGTTGCCGCTAGCTGTCACATCCAAGGGGCTTGCTCAGGTCTTAGGTACATCCTATGTCCGATGCTCGTGTATGACGAAAGGGACTCACCCACCTTTCACGTCTTCAAATTCAAAACCTTCATGAGGGCGCAAGGACTCCCCGATTCTGAATTAGCTAAGATATTCCTGTGCTCCTTGTCCGAAGCTGCGAGAGAATAGTATGGGAATTAATTAGCTATGTTTTGGCGTAACTGGAGGCACATCTCTGAAGCATTCATTAAGGACTTCAATCATATGCAGAAACCCAGACCCGCCTTGAGGGAGCTAACGGCTTGCATCCAAAACAACTACGAGTCCTTCAAGAAATACACCCGGCCTCTAGATGAATATTCAAGTCCGCATACAATATAGACTAGAAGAGCACATCTTCATACAGATGTTAATCAATGGGGCCAGTCACTCGTACAAACAACGTCTCGGTCCAATGGAGCTCCGAACTTTTGAAAGTCTATTCGACATGGCTGTAAGATTTGACTAGTTATTCAGGGAATCGAGGCACCAAATCAACATGGTAGGATCAGGCATGGCATCGGATCAAGTACTAGAGATGATCGCTAAAGCCAATTCTAGCAAGGCCCTAGTTGTGGAGAGCATTGCTGAAAAGGAAATTATTCAAAGAACTTCTGCAGATTCCCTCGATGGAAAAGAAATGCTGGTGGAGTTCAAAGGAAGGTCACTTCTTAAGAAGGAAGGTAAAGTGGTTATGAAGTGTGAAATCGAGGCCTTAGGGGAATTCATAATGATGATCGGTTCCAATAGCAGCTCCAGTGAACCATGGCCCGACTAGAAGAGGGGCAAAGGGCTTTGGGGATCCCCGGGATAGCACCATGCTCATGCTCCGAGGTTAATTTATGTGGGATATCAGTTTTCGAAGATAGTGACACGCCATCCTTTCACTTGACGAAGTTCGAGACTCTTATGCAGGGCCCAAGGGCTCTCTAATGAAAAGCTAGCCATTTTCTTCCCCCGTTTGTTAACGGGTGCATCTGGTGATTGGTATATGAACCAGCTATGGACAATCAAGAAAGACTGGAGAAGCATATCTAGGGCCTTTAAAAGGGACTTCGTGTACGAAGAGAAGCAACCTATGGAATTCAAGGAGCTTGTGGCTTGTCAACAAGGGGAGTACAAACCTTTCTGAGAATATGCTCACCGGTGGATGGCAATACAAGTGATGATTAAGAGGAAGACTTTAGACGTAATTCTAATGAGGTTGATAATCGAAGGAGCCCGCTAAAGTACCATAATCATCTCACTGCTCACCCTTCGCAACTTTCGAGGGAGTTACTACGTAGAGGCCACAGGTTGAATCAGATAATCCATGAGGAAGGAGACGAAGTCCTCATGGTGGGAACAGGGATACCTACTGCCACATCTTCAAAATGATCTCACAATCCAATCCTGTAATAAATGTCATGGGATCTAGCATCGTAAACTCGGGCGAAGCTCCTGAGCCCTTCAATTTATTCGATTCTCCTAGTGAGGTGGAAGAAGTGACTACGGGGGCCAATAACCAAGACACGAGTCCGATAGATTTGGATGCTTACTTACCGCCGGTCGAGGAGACAAAATAAGCAGGACATGGCTGGTGCAATGGAAGGAGAAACCATCGTGTACGGAGCCAAATTGATAAACCTTGATAAATACCAACTCTGAAAGCCTAAGTGTGTTTAAAATGAGGCTCAATATCCATGGCAGACACCCGCGGAAACCTGGGTCATTGAGAATGGAATCCTATAAATCACTCATAGTGGGAAAGTGTTTATATCTAAGAATCCGTCAAGTTGTGAGACTTGGCTACCGAGGAAATCTCCAAAGACTCTGTCGAACCACCGATGCCCCTGGTTGTGGAGGAGGATGATATAGATATCGACCCTTTAGTGCATCAATTAAAGGGGATGCAGACCAAGTATAGCATCTAGCAATTACTACGCTTCTCTACAGCTTATCAGAGGGGATTAGTCTAGAAGTTGATAGAGACGGATGCAACTCCAACCATGTCTATCATAGAGATGTGCGGAGCAATCAAAGAAGGCATCCCGGTGAAGAAATTCCCCACTATTTAATTCGATGACTCAGACCTACCCCCTAAGAACAGGAATCACAACCGAGCACTCTTTATCAGGGTGAACATCTTGGACAGGTGTATCCCATTTGTTATGGTCGATGATGGCTCCACCCTGAATCTATGCCCTTTGAAGGTCCTTTCACATCTCGGGATGAATGAAAGCATGTTGGAAACGTCCGACACGGTGATCCAGGCTTATGATGAATCTAGAAGAGGAGTAGTGGGCACCTTTACTACGGAGGTGATGGTGAACAGCGTGGCTTTCGAAGTCAAGTTCACTATACTCGACATCCCGGTCTCTTACTCCTTGCTCTTTGGAAGGCCATGGATACACGCTTTGGGGGCTGTCCCATCAACCGTACACCAGAAGATCAAACTAATACATTGAGGGAAACTAGTAACCATCAAGGTTGATAAAGAATCTGTCATGGCGGCAGCAGCCTTTTCCGAAGAAGAGTTCCGTGGACTTAGGATTGCCACACTGACTGATGGGAAGAAGAAAGGGTAGGTTCCCATTAGATATCGCCATTTCTCTCAAGGACTTAAGCAAATTATGAAACATTGGGAATATGTGCCTAGCAAAGGCTTAGGGAAATACCACCAAGGCGTAACTGAAGCCGTCAATCCTATCCCGCTGGTACCGAAATTTGTTCTTGGCCTCAATCTTAAAAGCAATATCTACAAGCATAAGAAGCCTCTCTTTTACAACATGGTGAGCGTATGCGAAATTAGAGGGGAAGAAGAATTATAGGGGAGAGACTGAACCCTTGATCACGAGTGGTGGAGAATTCCTTAGTTTTGAGATTTTTAATGATGTGTTTGACTTGGAGAATGACCTTCTCGTCACAGTAGTTACTTATGGTGAGCCTGTTGCCCAAGCTACCCAACCGGATCCTCCAGTCCCAATGGAGAGCTCGGCCAAAGATAAGGGCAAAGCTATGATGTTCCAAGAAGGTGAGCCTGAACCTGAACTTGACCATGAAGACATTAGAGGAGAATTGGAAGCTATCACCAAGGTCCTGTCGGCACTTATGAAGACTAAGTAGATCAAAGGTGAAAGTTCAAGTAGTAGTTCCCTGACAGCGGCAATGAGGACCATCACAGAGGAGATACAGTAGATGAAGCTCCAACCTACAGAGGAAGAACATCCAGTTCCTATTCTGAAATCCACCCAAGGCCACGGTTGCATTTCCAAGGCACCCCTTGCTAAAGAAGACCCTCAGCTTGTGGAGGAGGAAATATATGATGTAATCTTTGACATATCGAACATGTATGATGTAAAAAACTTAGCCTATGTGGCATTTAATTCAATGAATCTGAACTTTGCTTACTTGTGCTATGTTTGGCCGGATGGCAACATACATTTTTCTGAACATACGCATAATTTTTTAGCATACATGATGAATCATTACATGAAATCAATCTAGGTATAAATGAATCACCAAAAATTGTGACTATTTCTAAAGATTTGACTCTTGAGGACAAGGAAGAAATGACACGGGTACTTAAACAGCATGTGGTAGAGTTCGCCTGGTCATATGAGGATATGCCAAGATTTGACAGGGAAATTGTAGAGCACAGAATCTCCACCGACCCGAAGTTCAAACCGGTGAAGCAAAAGCTATGAAGGTTATGACCTGAGTGGGTAGAGAAAGTCAAAATAGAGGTAGCTAAGAAGATCGAGGCCAAATTCCTGGAAGTGGTCGAATACCCGAATTGGCTGGCCAATATCATCCCGATAGCAAAGAAGGATGGAAAGGTTTGGGTATTTGTAGACTTCAGAGACTTGAATAGAGCTTCACCAAAGGATGACTTTTCGTTACCTCACATTGATGTCTTGGTAGACAGTGCTGCTAGGGCCGCTATGTACTCTTTCATGGTTTGCTTCCCCAGATACAATCAAATCCTTATGGCCATAGAAGACAAGATCAAGATTGCTTTCATTACAGAGTGGGGAGTTTTCTGTTACAAAGTGATGCCCTTCGGGTTGAAGAATGCTAGGACAACCTATCAGAGAGTCGCTACCGCCTTATTACATGATCTGATACATAAAGAGGTTGAAGTCTATGTGGATGACATGCTAGTAAAGTCAAACACTCGAGAAGAACATTCGGCTGTTGTAGACAGGTTTCGGACTCGAAACTAGAAGTAAAACCTCCGCTTAAACCCCAAAAAGTGTGTGTTTGGAGTGATGTTTAGAAAGCTTTCTAGCTACATCATCAGCCAATGGGGAATAGAGATGGATCTGGATAAAAGCAATGCCATCAGGAGCATGCCGATTCCCAGAATGGAAAAGGAAGTAAGATCCATTCTAGGATCCCTCCAATATGTCAGCGGGTTCATTGCCCGGTTCACATTGTTTGTGAGGCCATCTTTAAGGGAAGCAACAGCCGATTGTGTGGAATGATCAATGCAAGGTTGCATTTGATAAGATTAATCAATATTTGGTCAGCCCATTAGTATTAAAGCCACCTATTCCGGGGAAACCCCTAATCCTCTACTTGGATATCGAAGAATCCTCTATCAGAGCAATGCTAGTATAGGAACACAAAGATCGGCAGGAGCACGTCTTGTACTTTCTAAGTAAGAAGTTGGTAGAACATGAGTCCAAGTACACATTGGTGGAGAAGACTTGCGCGACAATGGTATGGCTCACCAAGAAGCTGCGCAATTATTTCCAATCTTACAAAGTGGAGGCGATAGCAAAGTTTCACCCAATGAAATACCTTTATCACTCACATAGTCTAGCCGGTAAACTCTCCAAGTGGTTGGTATTATTATCTGAGTTTGACATCACTCATGTAACCATGAAAGTCATCAAAGGACGGTCCATGGTAAAATTTCTCGTGAACCAAGCTCTGGATTCTGATTATGTCGAAGATCTTGAATTCCCAGATGAACAGTTGACCATGGTCGAGGAATTACAGCAAGAGTGGATGATGTACTTTGACAGTGCAACGAATTAGAATGGGGCAGGCTTAGGGGTGGTGTTGATAACCCCACATAATAAGGTTATACCTTTATCCAAGAGGCTTGAGTTTCAATTTACCAAAAATGGCACTGAATACGTGGTGTGCCTATTTGGGTTGGAGGCGCTACGAAAGGTCAGGGCAAAGAGGGTATTCGTCATAGGGGACTCAATGTTAGTTATCAACCACATCACTAGAGATTGGGAGATACGGGAAGAGTCTTTAAAACCATACTTGGAGGCCATCTGTGGTATCTCTGTCAAGTTCGACAAATGCATCTTCCACCATGTACCGTGAAAAGAGAATCAAATGGTAGACTCCCTTGCTACCTTGGCATCCATGTGGGAGGGACCTCAAGCTCAACCCATAAAACTAGTCATCTTGCAATCCGTGAAAAGCCCTATTATTGCAGAATGGTCACGACGGAAGATGAAATATCAATGGGATGCTGGTACTTAGACATCGTCAGCTACTTAAAGAATGGCCAGTACCCGGAAGGAGCGTCTGACTCTGAATGTACCTCTCTCTGCCAGCTAGCTCTCTAGTTCCACTTGATTGACAATGACTTGTTCAAATGGACTAGTGAAGGTTTTCTACTATGTTACCTCACAGAGAAGGAAGCCCTCCTAGTGATCAGACGAATACATGCAGGCAACTGCGGCCCCCACATGAATGGCATCGCATTGGCTAAGAAGATCCAATGATAGGGTTACTTCTGGACAACCATGGTGGCAGATTGCATGGATGAAGTGAAGAAATGCCACGCTTGCCAGATATATGAGGACATCAGCCATTTACCTCCTACAGAACTTCATCACTTATCCACTCCTTGGAGATTCTCGGCATGGGGGTTAGACATAATCGGAGAGATCTGGCCTTCCTCATCCAATGGAGACAGGTTCATTGTGGTGGCATTAGATTACTTCTTAAAGTGGGTGGAAGCCGAATCCTACACCAATATCACCGCCAAGAAAATGGCCAAGTTCATAGAAAAACACATATTTGCGTGAATGAGATGCCTCACCATATTGTATCTGATAATGGAGTCCAATTTCAAGGTGCAACGGCAAAGTTAATAAGGAAATACAGTGTAGAACATCACTATTCCTCCTCGTACAGACCTCAAGCAAATGTAGCAGTGGAAGCGGCCAACAAGTCAATCAAGAAGATCCTGAGCAAGATGGTGGTCACCTATAGAGATTGGGTAGATAGACTTCCCTTGGTAGTTTGGGGAAACTGAATAAGTGTCAAGTCTCCCATGAACCAGACACCCTTTTCCTTAGTCTATGGCATGGAGGCAATTTCACTAATGGAACTAGAGATAGGATCTCTCAAAGTAGCCTTGGAAGCAAAATTGGAAGATTCAGACTGGGTTACGGCCAGGTTCGAGCAACTCAACATGATAGACGAGCATCGCATGAAAGCTTTGGATTATCTACAAATGTGCTAGCAAAGGATGGCTAGGGCATATAACAACTAGGTCAAACATTAGAAACAACCTTTGAAGGTATGAGATTTAGTCCTAGAGCAACTAAAGCCCTTGAATGTGGATGTCAGAGGAAAGTTTTGACCAAATTGGGAGGGACTATTTGTAATAAAAAGAGTTTTAGGCAAAGGAGTAGTGAAGATCATGGACATGGATGGAAACGAGTTCGTCAATCCAGTTAAACAAGACATGCTCAAGCATTACCATGTATAGGATACAGATATCCTATCGATTGGTAAAATTAAGGTCTATTTTTTTTGCAGAATAGCCTATTGGCTTGTATAAGCTAACTAATGACATGAGTTAAATCTTTTGTACCTCGGTTGATTTTATTAATGAAAATGTCATTTATGCTAAATATTATGAATGTATCCATTTAAATGTAAGCATGCCAATGGTAAGCACCACGTAGTAAACAACATGAGTTTTAGGATTAATAAAGCATAATTTACAATACAAGTTCAAATAAATATGATAGATCCATAGCATACCCAATACAAATAAATAACGTCAATGTCCGTCGAAGGAATCGCCACATCACTAGTCATCACGCACCCGCTGGTTAAAGTCGAGGGGCGCCTCCCCACTCTCGTATCGGGACTAATCAAGTGTTGGGAGAAAATGCCTTGCGGGGTCACCCAAAGACTTGATCTCTGATAACCACCCGTGATAAAACCCATCTATCTCATCCATCTCGGTAAAGCTATAATATAAGCTGACGAACTGAGTCCTCTACGCCCACAACATTTGAATTCGATCTGGACCCTCGTGATCCCAATCAGGGTTGCGAGTGGAGCAAAAATACCTCGGGATCCCCTGGCACCTTCCGTATTGCCTATGCAATCAGGAGGGAGAGTAAAAAGTGAGCTCGAGTAAGCCAAGCAGAAGAAACCCGCTATCATGCATTACCATGGTTACTTGAGGGATGGCCCACCAAGGACAAACCCATCGAACATGATGATCCTAATAGTGACTCATGTTATGAATCTAGTCATCCTCGTTTGGCTCCGTGTGTCAATCTGTAGTGAGACCGCACCTATTGTATTAAGTAGGGGAGTAGAGGGCAAAGTCTACGGTAGGAGCTCGAATCAAGGATAGCTTCTCCAACAACCACACCTGCGCGAGCAATAATTAATGCTGGACTACATAAAATGTTAAAAGTTGAAATGAAAGGTTACCTCAAGAAGGGTGAAATGCTCATCGACCAGATCTTGGTCGACGTTGGTAGTATCCAAGTTGACTAAACACTCAGACAAAGCAAGTGCAGAGGGAGAGTGCTTATAGGAAAGAGGTTGCATGATAGAGACGAGTCAGAGTGGGGCAATTGGCCCAGAGCCGCAAATAAACTCGACCATAAAAAAGGGCCACCATAAAAGGCCAAGACAAGAGAGATCGGGAAGTAGTTGCGCACCAACTTAAGATGATGTTGACTCGGAACCCGTAAGGAGCATGTAGTTGAGATAAGAATGGACGAACGGAGTTCAGGTTCCACAAACCTCTTAAGGTATCCACGACCTCGAGCTGGTAGGCGGGGATTGGAAAAGGGAAGCCTCGGGGATAAGGAATGCCTAACAGGGCTTGGAACTCCTCAATCATAGCGCACAACTTCTGAAGGGTGAAACGAAACACATGGGTAGACAGATCTCAGAACGATAAGGCCACCCGGACAAGGGCCAAGTTTAATGGGCAGAATGCTAAGTAACTTAACCCCCACAGACCAAAATGCTTCAGTCTCGACCAATCAGGGTTTTTTAGGGGACGAAGAAACAAAGCTACTGATTATGAGATGCCATGAGAAAGGAAGAAATCTAAATAGGTTAGAAACCAACACCGACACAGATGTCACAATATCGGTACTGATATTGGCAATGTCGGTACCGATGTTAGGTATATCGGTACCGATGTTGGTGTGAGCTGTGTTGGTATTGTTGTGGTAATATCGACACCGATGTTACCTACGTCGGTGTTGATGTATATACTTATAAGGGGAGAGATTTTCCAATCGCAGACGTTGATGTCTCCCTTGCAGTAATATATTATCGGTTATGTTTTGGGATAAACCAGTCGTAAAAGCTAGGTTTATGTCTATGGGTACTTGCAGACGCATACACGGGTTCGAAAATGGGCAAAACAACTAATTGAGCAGCAAATAATCGAGAAAGAAAGCATAAAAATGCAAAGGGGTGGAAATACGCCCTAACCGAATCAAATAAATGTGGAAAAATCTACAAACCCTAATGTATCAAAGGTGGAGTAAAATAAAAATACATAAAAAAACTACACTAACGGGCCACACTAGCAGAAACTAGAGAAGTAAAAGTGGAAAGTCTTACCCTAGTGGTGTTGTTCTGTGTGATGATCAGATCCCTCGCAGACATGTACTGGCGTGCTATCCTCTATGCTTCAGCTCCACGAACCTGGAAAAATAAAATGTCAGGACAAGAACAAGCAAAAGATGCAAAGAAACTTGGAAAGAAGGAAACTCACATGTGTCGTGTCTTGGGGGATGAAGTCGATGGCTGGTTGGGAGCTCCACAAGCATAGTGTCCCCAACTAAGGACAAGAGAGAAAAGGCAGCATCCATAGGAGTAGCCACTCCACCCTCTATGGTACCTAGGGGTGGCATAAAAGGGCCCTCTGATTGCCCGACCTCAACACCGACGCTCTTGCTACCGCTAGTCTGTAATTATAAAAGGTTATTAATCAACTCATAAGAAAGACTCATAGTAGACTTTCTACAGTCCACACTTTCTTCGACTTATTACAATTAATGGACTTTCTACAATCCATATTTTCTCTAACTAATTACAGTCATTAGACTTTCTATAGTCCGCACCTTTCTCCAACTCATTACAGTTAATGGACTTTCTAAAATCCTCACTTTCTCCGACTTACTACAGTCAATGGACTTTCTACAGCTTTAATTTTCCTTGACTTATTACAATCAATGGACTTTCTACAATTCGCACCTTCTCTGACTTATTATAGTCAATGGAATTTCTACAGTCCGCATTTTCTTCGACTTATTACAATCAATGGACTTTTTACAATCCGCATTTTCTATGGACTTACTACAGCCAATGGACTTTCTACAATCTGCATTTTCCCCGACTTATTACAGTCAATAGACTTTCTACAGTCCACACCTTCTTCGATTTATTACAATCAATGGACTTTCTACAGTCCACATTTTCTCCAACTTATTACAGTCAATGGACTTTCTACAGTCCGCATTTTCTCTAACTTACTACAATCAATGGACTTTCTACAGTCCACATTTTCCCTAACTTATTACAATCAATGGACTTTCTATTGTCCGCACCTTCCCCTGACTTATTACAGTCAACGGACTTTCTACAATCCTCACCTTCTCCGACTTATTACAGTCAAAGGACTTTCTACAGTCTACATTTTCTCTGACTTACTACAATTAATGGACTTTCTATAGTCCGCATTTTCCCAAACTTATTACAATCAATGGACTTTCTACAGTCCGCACTTTCCTTCGACTTATTACAGTCGACGAACTTTCTACAATCCTCACATTCTTTGACTTTTTCCAATAAATAGACTTTCTACAGTTTGTACCTCTTTCAAACTTCTCCCTACCGACCGTAACAAGCTGAAGGTCAACATTCAGGGGGAAACTATTACCGGATAAGCAACTCACAAGGAGCACAGAGAGACCAGTCTTGACAATACGGTTCTAGGATGAAAAGCCTTGGATTATCATAGAGACCCCAAATTGGGAAGTGCCAACCATGACCGGTCATGTATCACCTTTGAACCCCACTACTCTTTCAATCATGGGACCATACAGATCTCATATAAGTAGTTATCCCACGAGGGGCAGCCTGTGAGCATGAAATTTTGATCCTCACTCGCGAGTTTGATGATAAAGCTTTAATTTGTTTCCTTTACTAATCTTCCATATTGACAGGGTCTTAGAGGTCCTCGGGAGAAGCATTCCTCATTTCTTACAAACCCTAGGCAACCTTTTTTTATTTGGACCATTCAAGGCTTGGCTAAAGTTAGCTCGAGGCCCATATAGATGTGATAACATCGGTATTGGCATTGGTAAAGTCAGTGTCAGCATTGCTACGGTGACACCAACATTACCTCTTCAGCAGAGACTGAGCCTAGTTCGGGCCAACATCAAACCCAAAAGCCAACATCGATACTGATGTTGCCAACACCAATATTGATGTTACCAACACTGATATCGATGTTGCTAACATCGGTGTCGGCATTGCCACATGGGTATCGATGTCGCTAAGTCAGCAGTAAAATTGCAGAATTTCAAGAATAATGGATGTAATAGTTCTCTAGGGCCCTTGTACCCTTGTTTGACATCTCCAGCTTGCTGCACACTGTAAAGTGGCTGGAGAGGGTCCTCCTCCCTTAGATTTGGGAGGTGCAAAGTGAAAAATGAGGGTGAATAATCATGACATTTTATCTTTGGATAAAAGGGAGCTCTCCTATAAAAGGAGCGCATATATTTAAACAAAGAGGGAGCTGAATTTTGGTGCAACAGTTGCAGAGAAAAAGAGCTCACTTGCTTTTGAAGAAAAGTTTGAATTTCAAAAGTTTTGGGTTGGTTTTTTTATACATGTTCATAAAGGCAAACAAGTTTTTCTTTGGAAAGGTTAAGGAAAGTTCATAGAAAGGGTATGAACTTGGGCTTTCTAGGATTCATTTAGGTAACTTTGAGGTTTAGATTCATAAAAAACTGAGTGGATTGAAGAGGGGAATGTTCTTAGTTCACATACATGTTCAAACCTCTTTTCACTACTTTTGATAAGCTTTAATTCAATAAAACTTGGTGGAGAAGTTACAAATAAAACCTTAGACTACATTTCAGTCATTATCTCTCAAGTTCATGGAGTAACACTTGTTCCATTCTCAGTTTTTCTCATCCAAACAACCTCACTACATCAACTAAAGAAACGAGAAGGGCTTCCCATAAGAGCTTTGAGGATCTCGAAGAAGTGGATTCTCGACTACGGGGTGAGCCTGTGAGTTCCTAGAGTTATGTCTCATGCTTGCCATTTTCCCTCTATATTCTGGAAAAATTAGGCAACGTTGACGTTGGTGTTGCGACATCGGTGTCGATGTTGTAATGCTGACACCGACATTACAACATCGATGTCGGTGTTACCTCTTTTTTCCAGAATACAAGTTTATATATCATGCCCTAATTATGGGTTAATTAACCAAAAATGATTTGTTTACATGAACATACCAAGATCAGTAGAACAATTATGTGTTGTATTAGTCTTTTGGATATATCCCGAGGGAAAATTTAAATAACGGTTTCCTCTTAACCGAGATAAAATTATTACCGTACTTGAATTTCCTTGAAATATGTTCAAAAGATAGTGATTATGTCAATGTGCTTAGAATTATTTACGACTTCCATATATTTGTGAATAATTAAGTTTCGACTAGGAAACCCCACAACGGGAACGCCCCATTCCCGGATATCCAACTCGATAAAATTCACATGCGGTATTTCATTAATAAAACTAGAAACATACTTGTATAAAAATGGATCATTTTTCACAATGGAAACCACCAGCCTTTATCGGCACTTTTTATTTAACTCGACCACACGGGTCTTCCAAATATTAGAATCAAACATACTTGGTGCATTGGCACATATTTGTGTTCTGAAAATATTTCGTGACAACCTTTGTGGATGCATGTAGATTAGGTTAGATGTATGTTAGGATTTATTTGTTAGATCAGTTGAATAATAGGATATGAATGTATTCATTTACCTAGATCCCATGTATTTTAGGCCATTTGTATTCCCCATCCCCAAATATGTAAATAATCCCCCCTAGACTAGGCGCATTTACTTTCTTATGTGTTTACTTTTTGCACTTATTTATTGCCTTTCGTATGCATGCTAAAACATTACTAAAAAATGATTTAGAACGGGATATCACGATATTGGAATATGGTAACCACTTGCCTAATATGACTTAAATAAGGACAAAATAAGTAATTCATCCGGACCCGAATCTCTATACTACGGTATCATTTAAGCTTTACGGATTTAGGTTGTACCGAATGTCCTGGAAGAGCAGATCCGGGTGGCGACTCTGTATAACGTAGGCTAGAGGTTTAGGCCTCGAGTCTTTAGAATTTATTCCACAACCATAACGCACATTTTCGAAACCCCACATCCCATCTCACGCGGTCACCGAACGTCATCCACTCACAGATAGCTACGGCTATTACATGAGCTGACACTTTATCCGAGCTCAAAAAACTAGATGGTACTTAATTTGATGGAAGGAGTGTATTGTATTGGTTGCTATTGCAAAACTAGATCAAGTCACAAGTATGTGACATTCCGAGTATCAAGGAATCATACGCCTTTGCTAGAAAGGCCATTTGATCTTCTAGAGTTATCGGGTTCCATATCGGTTTAGAACACTGAGCCTAAAGGTTCCCGAATGAGAATCCAAGTTTAGTTTAACATTTAGCAGCTCTATACTTCGGGATCCTATGAGATCACACACATTAGGTTTTTACTAGACTAAGTAGAGTACCTATAGACTAGGTCTATGCTGAGAATATTAGGGATGTCAAAATCGTTAGATGAATTATTAATTAGTTGGAACATATTATAAATTAAAAGAATGAAAGGAGAATTTTGGGAAAAATTGCACGGAGTGGAGCAAGGGAATTTTCAAGTCGTGAGTGGGCCCCGCGAAAATGGGTTGTTCACTGATGGGGCCTACGCGAACCACTAGTGTGTGCTAGTACTAGGCAAGTGCACGTTAGCAGATAGCAGGTCCACAAGCTGGGCTTTCAAGGCAAGGTAAGCTCGCAAGGGCTTCCCTTGCATGGATACCACATAGCCCACATATGCGGGGTGTGGGTGGATCAACCCGTGGATCCTAGAGATCTGCATGGTTGACCCGTTTCCCTATCACACATTGAAAAAAGGGGAGCTTCCAGCTACCCTTCTCCCTATAAATAGCTTCCCCCTTCTCCTTTTCAATTCACTTCAACTCAATCTTTCTTTCTAAGTTTGACATTTTTTCTTCGCTAGATTTTGGGGAGATCCTCCACGAGTTTCTCCAATGTTGCAAGAATTCTTTAGAAGGCTATTTCTATTTTGAAGTGAGCCTGCTTAGTTAATATTTTTGAGTTGTCTTCGAGCAATCTAACAGCTATTCTCTACCAACGGGTTCTTCCTTAACTGAGTTTTAGGTCATTGAAGATCCGTGTGGATCAATCATAGAGGTTGTCCTAGATTGGAGGCTAGTGATAAGGGAGTACTATTCTAAGAGAGCACGCACCAAAGGAAGGCATGCATCAATTGGTAATGCCCTTAACTTAGATGCTAGGTTTCTTTTATAAATTTTATAAACCTATATGCATCTGTGGAACATTTCAACTTAGATTATATCAATCATTGCATGCTTAGGAGATCCTTTAGAGTTGATTTTAAGTTTTGAAATTCCACCTTGCAACTTTGCATGTTCAATTAATGTCTTAATTAACTAGCAGTGGTATCAAAGCTTGCCTTATGCTATGCATGATTGATTATAATATGTTGAAATTGATATTTTCTATGAATTGATTAAAGTATGCTATGCATGACTTAGGTTTCATTTCCTGTTATACAAAATTATGTGATAACTAGATTAAGGTTTTGTTCAAACTTAGTTTAGGTGATTAGCATCTAAATTAACAATATTTTACCACACATGTAAATACTTTCAATTGAGGGCCATCTCGTACTTCACTCAATTAAAAGAATGAAATCTTTAAATCATAGTTGTCCATGGTACAACGAATCAAAGTGCCTGTGGTTATTTTGGCAAGGATTGGACTTGGCTACTCATTCACTTTAAGGGGGCCTCTCCTACTTGGAAATCTCCATCGATATTAGGTTCAAGTATACCTAAAGTACTTTTATGACTTAGTTGATTTTTATTATGGGAATTGCATTCAACACATGGTTTTACAAACGTGGTTTAAGTTGTTAAATTAAAACTTATAGATATAGGTGATAGAACTTAAACATGGACCTTGTTTGTTTTGCATGCTATGTGGAGTCCTTGCATAATGGAATGATTGTGATGTACCGGTCTTCAGCATGTTCCCTTAGATTAATAATTCTAAATAGCCCATAATTAATACTATCATAATCATATCCATCGTATAAGACCTAAAATAGGGCGAGACCAGCTGCACCAATAAAATCCCTACAATAATATTAAGGTGGTAGATTGTCTTCCTGTCATAAGTCGTGATACGAACCTTATTAACTGATGTAAGGACATGTACAACATGCTTTCCCTTAACATGCATTTGGTCATGAGACTAGATGGGGTTAATGTCTTAAATAAAATGGGTTAGTTGTCTATGTTAGTGGAGCTAATGCCAGATTGGAGACACATTTGAGGAGTCGTATAATCGGGTATGCACGTCTCGAGAAAGAGAACTCAAATGGATTAGCAATTGCATGGGATACAATGGATGGGTTCCAACAATGGTTGTATTGTTATGGCTTGACCTACTATAATGGGGGTTACGATGAGTGGCTATGGATGCTACCTACTAAGGAAAATTGGTTGGCCTAAATTTCCCAAATTTAAATAGAAGGGGCTATTTGAATGTCGAGAAAATAGTAGGAATAATGTGTTTAATTAAAGACCTTATATTAAATGGATGTACATATACTAATGTCTGAACAATTTCTATCTTATATTTAGGTTGAACAATGAATCCAAACATAAACCTTCACTCACTTCTTGACAACAAACTAAATGGTTCAAACTTCATCGATTGGTTCAAGGCAGTGAGGATAGTCCTCAGATACAAAAGGATAGCTTATGTTTTGGATGAGCCCCTCCCTGATGAACATGATATGATACTGATGCCAATAAACATGAGGCACGGGAGAAGTATAGAAAGGATCGTGAAATAGCAGCATGCATAATGCTAGCAATCATGAATTTTGACCTTCAAAAATAGCATGAGAGCATGGATTGCTCTTAAACTATTGGGTTATATAGAGAAGCTGACTTGACTAGGTTTTGTGATGGATCATGAATTGTGCATGGATCTAATCCTTGCTTCATTAACTGATATTTATTCACAATTTATGACTAATTATTATATGAACAAGATTGACGCCATAGTGCTTGAGTTGGTCAACATGCTAAAAATAGTAGAGCCTAAGATTCGAAAGGATCCAAAGGCTTTGCTACTGGTTGAGAAAACTAAGCCTTCCAAGGGTGGGTCCCATTTTGGAAAGAGTTTTAGTGTTAAGAAGAAAATAGGTAAGAAGCAAAAAAGTAAGAAAATGAACTGCAAATGTCTACTTCCAATGTGGGAAGGCCGGCCATTGGAAGAAGGATTGCAAGATTCAGATTTCTAAATAAGGGAAGAGGAAGCCTAGTGAGGCATCTACTTCAGGTATGTTCATGATAGAGAGTTTCTCTACAATTCCTAATGAGTCTACATGGGTATTGGATACTAGTTGTGGTACTCATAACTATACTTCTATGCAAGGGTTGTGGAATAGTATAAGGCTTGCAAAGAGGGAAATGAACCTAAGAGTTGGAAATGGAGCACAGGTTGCTGCAACAGCTGTAGGGACATATAGCCTCCTTTTTCCTAGTGGCCTAGTTTTAGTTTTGAACAATTGTTATTACATTCCTGCTGTCACTAAGAATATTATTTCTGCTGCGTGTTTAATAACATATGGATTTGACATTTTGTTTTCTTATTATAATTGTCAAATTCGATGCAATAATGTTCTTTAAGCTTGTCGAACATGTGTTGATTGCATTTATGTTCTAGATACTAAAATTAAAATTATAAATATGAACATTGTTAAGAAATTAAGATTTAATCATGAGAAATCATCATGGCATTGTCGTCTAGGCCATATAAAAGAGACTCGCTTAACTAAGTTACACAAATGTGGTGACTTGGGCCCAATGGAATGGGAAACCTATGGTGCATGCGAACCTTGTTTAAAAGGAAATATGACTAAGAAAACCTTTCAAAGGAAAGGGTCAGCATGCCACTTGTACTTTGGAAATAATACATTCCAATGTAAGTGGTCTAATGAGTGTTAAGACACATAAGGGCTTCGTCTACTTCATAACCTTTATCAATGATTACTCGTGATATGGCTATCTGTACCTAATAAGGTATATGTCTAAAAGTTTTGAGAAGTTCAAAACCAAAGTAGAGAAACAGCTTGGGAAAAGTATGAAGATCCTTTGATCTGATCGAGGTGGTGAATACTTAAGCCAAGAGTCTCAAGATTATCTAAGGGATAATGGTATTTTATCCTAGTGGACACCTCTTGATACACCCCAACACAATGGAGTGTTAGAAAGGAGAAATCGAACCCTACTCGATATGGTTCGGTCCATGATGAGCCAAGCAGAACTTAGTAGATCCTTTTGGGGTTATGCACTTGAGAGCGTAATTAATATTCTAAATAGAGTTCCCTCTAAATTAGTTGATTCAAAACAATATGAATTGTGGTATGGTAAGAAACCAGCTCTTTCTCATGTGAGAGTTTGGGGATGTCCTGCTTATGTAAAGAGGACAAGTTCAGATAAGCTGGGTGCTAAGTTTGATAGGTGTTTATTTGTAGTTTAACCTAAGGAGACTATGGGTTATACCTTTTATGATCCCAAGGAACAAAAGGTACTTGTTTCTAGAAATGCTCAATTCCTCGAGAAGGAGCATATACTTGCAAAAGCTAGTGGGAGCAATATTGAGTTAGGCACTCAAGAAAATCAAACAAACAATCAACTAATTGTTCCCACACCTGTTACACAAGAAAGTGTAAGCATAGAACAGCCTATTATAACACCAACATTGCGTAGGTCATGTCAGGCTCTAATAGCTCCTGAGCGATTCGATTTTCTCATCATTAATGATAAACATCTCTTCCTTATGGATGATTATGAGCCCAAGACTTACAAAGAGGCTATAGAAGGCTCAAAGTCTGAAAAATGATTTACAACCATGAGGTTAGAGGTGGACTCCATGTACGAAAATCAAGTTTGAAACTTGGTTGATGCTCTAAGTGGGATTAAGCCCATAGGATGCAAGTGGGTTTTCAAGAAGAAAACTAACATGGAGGGTAATTTAATTACCTATAAAGCAAGGTTGGTTGTAAAAGGTTACAGTCAAAAGGAAGGTATTGACTATGATGAAACCTTTTCATCGGTAGCCATGCTAAATTCTATCAGAATACTCCTTACCAACACAGCTCATTACGATTATGAGATCTAGCAGATGGATGTGAAAACAGTGTTCCTTAACGGGAATCTGGATAAGGATGTGTATATAACACAACCTGAGGGTTTTACATCCTAGGATGGCTCGATGATATACAAGTTTTAGAAGCCCATTTACGGACTTAAGCAAGCAACAAAGAGTTGGAATATTAGGTTTGATGAGATAATCCAAGAAATTGGTTTTGTGTCAAATGCTAATGAGCTTTATATATATAAGAAGGCTAGTGGAAGTGCGATTGTTTCCTTGTATTATATGTCGATGATATATTGTTGATAGGAAACTGTGTTCTTTTTTTCAGATAGTGAAATCATGGCTGTCAAAGAAGTTCTCCCTGAATGACCTTGGAGAAGCAACTTTTATACTTGGTATAAAGATCTGTCGAGATATATCTAGAAGATTGTTAGGTCCTTCTCAAAGTAAATACATAGATAAGGTTTTTACTAGATTTAACCTTGAGAAATCAAGAAAGGGTTATCTCCCAATATCTCACAAGATTAACCTTTCTAAATTTGAGTGTCCGTGAACACAAGAGGAGAGACTGCGCATGAACGACATACCCTATGCCTCAACGATAGGATCCATCATGTATCTTATGGTATGCACTCGACCTGACGTCTCACATTCATTAAGCTTTATGAGTAGATTTCAATCTGTTCCAGGTGAGAAGCACTAGATGGTCGTTAAAACTATCCTTAAGTACTTACGGAGGACTAAGGATATATTTTTGGTATATGGAGAAGGTGATCTCTCTGTGAAGGGATACACTAACTCAAGTTTTCACTCTGACAAGGACGATTACAAGTCCCAGTTAGGATATGTGTTTATGTCAAATGGAGGGGCAGTTGTTTGGAAAAGTTTCAAATAAGATATGACTACCGATTTAACCACTGAATCTGAGTATATAGCTGTTTCAAAAGAAGCTAAGCAAGATGTCTAGCTTAAGGGTTTTTTTGGTGATATCGATGTGGTATCGAGCATTGTAAATCCAATAGAGGTCTATTACGATAACAATGGGGCTATTGCTCAAGCAAATGAACCACAGTCTAGTTAGAGAAACAGACATGTACTCAGAAAATACCATCTCATTCAGCTAGAAAGGATATAAGCTTAGAATACATCCCAACGGATCAGAATCTAGCGGATGAGCTTACAAAGCCATTAACTTAGGTTAAGAATGACTAGTATGTTAACAAGTATGGCATGAAGCACATGGGCAATTGGCTCTAGTGCAAGTGGGAGATTGTTAGACATGATGTATACCCTAGAGAGAGTAGGGCGATATATCTTAATTAGTTATAATGTATAAATACTTTCAGATTATTACTAATAATAATACAGGCATCTTTGTTATTTATGAGTGTTTGTTTAATTTATGTATCTCGCTGGTATCATATATATGTGGTATTATATATGCGCATTAATAAGGCAAAGTTCTCGACTACTTCATAGTGTAAACGTGTAAGGACATAGTGAGAGCTATGTGATGTGAGAACTACACATACTTGTTACTATGGTAGTTTAAATATCCATTGTCATAGCTTCATTGAGAATGGACATAAATGAAGCAGACGGATTAGCATGTGTACGCTTACTCCTTGGATTAGATCCAAGCAACGATCCCATGAGTTGAAGGTGCTGCCTTGAGTTAACACATGAATGTATTCGGGTAATACATTGGAGACCGCCATAAGATAGACACTTGAAAATAACTTTATCCAGGCATTAGTGTCATGTTATTGCAGCAGCAGTACAAGTATTCTCAGACCTGGGATACTGGTTACCTTATGTAGGAGTTTCTATACTTTAGGTCATACTTATTTATACACTAGCGATCAGGATGATAGGGGTGATTATGAGTATATTGATGATCACATGTTGGTAAGCCGAGTAGTAAAGATGGGATCCATCACTCCTGATATAGTGATATAAAGGGAAATGTACCTTAAGGCCTCTTGTTGAAGAGATACGCTCATAAACCTCTTATCAGAGTATAAGATTGTTAGAACAGGTTTCTAGTCAATCTTGATACATTATGGCGAGTGGTGTTCTTCGTAAACAAGTTTAATTGCTGGATAACTAAGGCTATTACATGGGCTAAAACTCAATCTGAGCTCAATAAACTAGATGGTACTTAACCTGATGAAAGGAGTGTATATTATTGGTTACTATTGCATAAACAAATAAAGTCACAAGCACATGATGTTCCAAGTATCGGGGAATCATACGTCTTTTCTGGAAAGCCCATCAAGAGTTATTGGGTTCCATATTAGTCTGCAACACTGAGCTTGAAGGTTCTCGGATGGGAAGCCAAGTTTAGGTTAACCTCTAGCGACTTTATACTTCGAGATCCTATGAGGTCACACACTTTGGGTCTTTACCTAACTAAATAAAGAGCCTATAGATTAGGTCTATACCGAGAATATTAGGGATGTTAAAATTGTTAGACGAATTATTAATTGGTTGGACCAAAGTAATAATTAAAATAATAAAAGGAGAATTTTGGGAAAAATTATACAGAGCGGAGCAATGAATTTTTCCCGTTGCTAGTGGGCCTTGCGAACACGGGTTATTCCGGGTGGGGCCTATGTGGCTGCCCCGCGAGCAAAATTACACATGGGTCACTAGCGTGCAGTGGTACTAGGCAAGCATGCGGTAGCGGGCAGCAAGCCCATAATCGTTGCATATGGAAGCGCCTGCGCGGGCCTGCGGTGTAGGCTCGCTTACAACCTACAAGGGCTTGCCTTGTGTAGCTACCATACAGCCTACATATACGGACCGTGGGTGGGTCAGCCAGTGGATCCTAGGGATCCACGTAGTTAACCTATTTGTGGGATAGGGTTTCCCTATCCTACATTGAGAAAAAGGGGAGCTTTTAGCTCCCCTTTCACTATAAATAGCTACCCCCTTCTCCTTTTCAACCCACTTCAGCTTAGCCTTTCTTTCTGAGTTCGACATCTTTTCTTCGTGAGATTTTTATGAGATCCTCCACAAGTTTCTACAATATTATATGAATTCTTTATAAGGCTCTTTCTATTTTGAAGTGAGCCTTCTTAGTTAATAATTTCAGGTTGGTTTTCGAGCAATCTAGCAGTTGCTGTCTACCAATGGAGTCTTCCTCAACAGGGGTTTTGGTCAGTGAAGATCCTTGTGGATCAATCATAGAGGTTGTCCTAGATTGGAGGCTAGTGCTATGGGAGTACTATTCTAAGGAAGCGCCGCACCAAAGGAAGGCACGCATCAACTGGTAATTGATAAGTGTATAATTACACTTATTATCACATTAATTTTATACATTAAACACTATAGTTTTAGACATTTTTACACTTCATATAAAAGATTTCACGTGGTATGTAGTTGTTTTTGATGCAAATGTAGATACTAGGTAAATCTTGGGAGTAAAATGATCTAAAGTGGAATTCTATGAAAAAAGAGTGAAAAAGATGCAAAAAGATGCGTGGATCTTAAAGATTTGGCTTAGGATCGAAGCTATCGAAGATCGGTGAAGTTGCAAGAAGAATTCTGAGTAAAACTAAATTCACGGTTGCGATAATTATTCATGGTCGTGACTTGTTTACTTCAGAAATAGAAGTCTGCCAATTAAAGATTCACGGTCGTGACTTGTGTCTCGTGGTTGCGACTTGGACGGTTTTCTAGTATTATCTTCTTAACTGCCAACCGCTAGATAAGCATGATCAACCGCCATCAACTACCAACGAACAGACACCTATCAGAAGTCAACCAATCATGAAAACGTGCCTATCCATTGTGGATTATATCAAAGCTTCTCAACCAATCACAATGAAGAGATGCAATCTTTCACCAATGGACACAACCCTTCGTTTGGATAGAAGCAACCCTTCAAACTCTATAAATAGGGTTCCAATCCTTACAAATTTCATGCATTGAAAAGTGGTGCATTCAAGGAAGTGCAGTGCATAAAGTGAAAGAGAAATATAGTGTGTGTAGATAGATTCGCTACATTCTTAAGTGTTAGTGAGAGAATGTTTAAGTGATTCGAATCCTTATTTCGATCACTAGATTTCTCTATATTCTTGAGCGATTGTTGTATAAGTGTACTTGCAAATCACTTATCAATAAAATTTTTCATTCTTCAATATTTGTTTGTTCGATATTCGCAAAGAATAGCATCCTAGCGGAGGTTCTGTACGGGCTGAGACCGAATTCAAAGTAGACACAGGAATTGCGGGAATTGACGACTCCCATTAAAGAGTGGATACGATTTGATCAACTTTAGCTTTCACTTACATACCTTACAACTTTGCTTTGCTTTCTACTTATACTTTCTATTTCGAAGTTTATGATATGTCTATCTGTCATAATGGGTATTTCGTGCTAAGTCATTTATATTAATCAAGTTATATGCATTGGAGTTAATTTTAAGAGTAGTTTCAGGGTTAACAATATCGTGTATAATCACTGGATCTGTGATATAACGCTGTTTAGTAAGCCAACATTTTTGGAATGGTAACTTGCTAAATGTGGCTATGTGAGAGTGACCCGTACTAAGCATAGTATTGATGTTGTCCAGGTTTATATAATTGTCTTATTTCGTTTGCGCTAGTTTTAGAAAAGTTATTTCATGTGTTGCTCTGTGGCGAGTCATTGAACATCTGAGTGTTTTGAACCGAGTTTGTTAGAGTAGTTTAGTGAATCATAACATATTTGTTGAACTTGCATGTTTTCTCTACTATACTTGTTCGTAGTGAAAATCTTTATATTTAGATTCTCTAATCTTCCACATCTATATTTACTCAACTTTTCATTCTAATCTTCCTAGCGAAAAATCTCAAATCTATTTTTATTTTCTTTACTTTGTTTTTCCCTTGTTGATCTTTAGACTTGGTTCCTTCCCTGTGGGTTCAATATCTTTTAAAACTATATCGCAACTGTATACTTGAAGTTATCATCATTTTTCTATTTGATAAGAGGTATTGACAACACCTGCATTTTACATGAACAAGTTTTTGGCATTATAATTAAGGATAAGCCTTGAGGAACGAGTGTAGCCAAATCTTGTGAATTAGTTATTAAACTTATCAGTAGAAAAGTGGCGAACAAGTTTTTGGCACCGTTGCCGGGGAAGGCAATAGCATTCTAAAGATTAAAATTCTGGGGAAAACAAGTTCTAAAGTTTTTATTTGTTTGTTTTATTTCCTATACCATACAATTTTCTAAATTTCATTCTATATGTGAAAAGATTATGAAATAATCATCTTTGGGGTGATACATCATAATTTTCCGTCTTAATTCTTAAAAAATAGAAGATTTTCTTCTATTTTTCCTATTAGCTTTCGAGACTGTCTATCATACTCATGAATTCCCCTACAAACTTTTTGTTTCTCAAAATTTTGTTGGTCACATTCGCAACACTCACTCACAATCACAACCTTTGTGATAACTGCAGTGGTTGAGCAGTTATTCGACAATTATTCCACTAATCTCTATAAATTGATGCACGTATGTTCATTAATCATCTACTCCTACAATCAGAATTCTTCCTTTCAAATTAAAACTTCTTCCAAATCAAATATCCTTTCATTTCTTACAAATTTTCTTTCATCCAAATGGTTTATCCGATGAGATCCGGTGTTTTTCAGCCAAAGAATATTCAGGAATGGTACGAAGTGCTATTTCCTATTTATTCAGAGGAAGAAGGAGATCATTATGAAATGATCTGAGTTGCTGAATTTAAGAGTTCCTATACAATTCATAGGAATAATCTTATTCATTTGGGTATTTTCGATAGAATTATGTACTATCTTCGAGTACTTAATTTTGTCATTTACTCTAACTTGACTCTCAGGAATAGTGTGAGTAATTACATGGAAATGCTGGTCACAGTGGCATGGAGAAATGATAGATAAAATTGTTTAATCTATCACCACCATGGGAAAGAATACAAGATCACGAGGAAAGAGTTGGAAAAATATTTAGGATTTCCAAAAGATTGTTTCTATAAAATGCCTCCTGGTTGGAATCCTACTCCAACTTTGAATCGCTTGACGAGCTAAACTGATTACAAATAAGAATCCGCCTATGGCCGGTGGATTCGTGATCCTTGTTTGTTAGCATTACACTTTTACTTAAGTGGTGCGCTGTTTGGTAGGTCTAACTCCAATATTGTCATTCCTGAAGAATTATTTATCTTGGAAGTAATTCTGGAGGGCACGCCTGTCGATGTCTCTGGGATCATGATGGACACACTTATGTCTGCAGCATAAAATCCTGAATTGATCGAATATGGGTGTCGGAAAATGGCGAATCTGTTGGGATAGGTAGGGAGATTACCCTATTTTACAGAAATTTTCAATAGTGAAGACGTAATTCTGGAATTAACGATGGAAGTCTTCTTTGAGAAAAATTTCTTAATAAGGTGTATAGGAGAAGTTAGAATAACCTATGGTTGGAGACCATGGGAAGAAAGGGTGGAAGCAAACTGAGAGAGAGAAAGGGAAAATGGGTAAAGAGAAAATAGAAGAAATTCCAACCTCCATGAGAGATTAAGCGACCTTATGGAAGGATAAATTTCAATCCGTAGAAAAATCAAAGATATTCGTGCTTTACTAGTTGATGTTGAGCAAGATTTAAGGGAATCTTACTACGAGATTAATCGTATGATAGGATCATTTCCCCTTGACTAAAATTTCATCTTTTCCTTCTCAATTTAGAATTTTGTATAGGTAGATTTTAGTTTATTTGTGTTACATGTTTTAATTGTTTATTTGTTTGTTTGTGTTTTTTATTATTCATTTGTACATCTTTGTTATTCTAAATGAAAATTTGAACAACAAGACTTTGATGTTCAATTACTATCTTCACCATGAATACTCAAGGTATAATAGTAAATATTTATCGTTTATATTTAACAAAGTTTGTTTGTGTTTGTGTTTCTAACTTTTTATAGGTGCAAGTCTAAAAATTGAAGAATTTGGAGAATTAAGAGGCTCGCGATCGTGACACAATTCACGCTAATGATCATTGGATAGCAAAACTTTCTATTTCTTTAGTGAGGAGAGTCACAATCGTGACTAGACTTCGTGATCGCGACACGGTAAAATTATAACCGTTACAGATCGCGAACTAACACGCGACAGATTGCTAAAACTACCAATAACGACTAGTTTTAACCCTAAATGGATATAATCCCATTTATGACCAATTAGAGACCCTTTAAACCTCTATAAATAGGTCTAAGTTGAACCCTAGCCACCACACCTTCTAAAAAGCCTTCAAAATTCTGATTTTCTCATCTTCTATATTTGAAAACATCTAAACCTTTTTCAAACCTTTATCTTCAAAACCAACATAACTCGTGTGAAGAGAGCAGCACAAAAGAGAGCAGCACAATCAATTCAAGAAGAATTTAATTATCCTTTTCCGTTGAGGACAAGAGAAGAGGGCAAGAGATTTCAAAAGCTAAGAAAATTGGATATCACCAGGATGATATTCCTCAATCTGGTTTTCTTGGAAACTCTGAATCTTCGTGAAGAGATGGAAGCCTACCTTTCAATTCTTGGTCTTTCAAAATTTATAGATATGCGGTTCCTAGAAAATTGAGATTGGATTCTCGAGTGTTTGTTAACATTCGATTACGAAGATTCAAGGAAGAGGGTAATTCAATTTTGGAATCAAGGACAACAATACACCATCATGAGAGAGATGATGGGTGATTGGTTCGGTTTCGAGATTGCTAATTCATCAAGCATGATGGACTCATTTCAACCTAATCGAGTTTGGGTAAATTTATCGGGTACGAGAGTCTTCGATCCCAAAAATTCTCCTAACAAACTTATTAAAGATGATTGTATTCTCCTTCTCCACAAATACCTTTCCACTTTGGTATTTTGTCGAGTCGAAAATACTAAGGTTCAAAAGAAGGACTTGTTTGTTCTCTCATGTGGTATGATGAAGCAAAAAGCAGAAATTGTGGATATAATTTCGGATATGATGAAGAAGAACTCGATGAGCATGAGGAGTAAAATTGGAGCGGCCGAAATTATCATCGCCATAGTCTTGGGAGCAAGAAATGAACTCCCCTATGTTCAACAACTAGGTGAGTATTTTCGGTATATGGATGGAAATTATTTGAAGAACACCGGATTACTCCAAGAGCACAATGGTGTTTATTCTTTCTACTCCTCCTCCAACCGCACCAAGAAGATCAATTTAACTCAAGAAGATTCTTCCGTCGAACCATCAAATGCATCCGTAAGCCATTGCAAAGGAAAAGCCCCGATGATAAAAATAGACGAAGATGATGATGAAGAAGAAGCTCCGGAAGATTGGAAGGCTAGCATGCAACTTAAGCTGGATAATTGCCAAGCGGAACTTGGAGTTATGAAGAGGGACATGAAGATTCTGAAGAAAAGTAATAAGTCGATACTTTGAAAATTACTTTCATTCTTTAGAAGACAAAATTGTCAATTCACTCCTAGTCCATCGGATTCTCCTTCGTAGTAGAACGGGTTCATTCTTTTCTTACTTTATCTTTTTCAATAATTTTTAGACTAGCTTTAGTTTAATATTTGATATTTATAATGTCTCACAATGAGGACATTGCGTTCTTTAGTGTGGGGGGCATTTGTAAAAAAATCCCATAAAATCCAAAAAAATTAATAAAATTATAAAATTGAAGAATCTGAAAATTTTTGTTGATTTTCGTGTCAATTAATACATTATCATGTCTTATACTTTACTTACAATTGTCCAAGGTTATTATGAGTGTTAGGTATTACAAGTTTGATGTTAGTGCACAACATTTACCAAATTGGCAAAGATGAGTGGTGAGTAACATTCAAGAGCAACATTCCAAGTAAGTTTCGATATATATTTCATTGCAACATGAATTAGTATAAGTTATATAGTTTTAGTTTAATGCTTCCGATAAGTTTAAGTGGATTAATATCTAATGGTATTCTTACTTTGAGTTTTATACGCAAATCTCGAATAAGTCCTACAAGTATTGAGTGTGTTTAAAGTATTAGGAAACTATAGCCATAATACTTTGAAATTGATCAATAAAGGATGAGGGTATTAAGAGCGAAAAAAAATCAAAAGAAAGAGAGGATAACCAATGAGTTATGCAAAAGGTGAGGAATGGTACGGAGCAGAAACTGCAACCATTCATTGAGTGAAAAAAGAAAAGAAAGCATAGCACGAAAAATGGGTGCAAAGTACAAAGTACTT
>CATIWQ010036158.1:0-10999 GCA_949673415.1 Euphorbia schlechtendalii
TATATGAGATACCAACGAGATACATAAATAAGTTAAAAGTACTGATAAATAACAAAGAATATTGTAGTGATTTTGAATGATTGTTTGCACTCTTAAGTATTAGATTGATTCGATAACCTTTTTCAATGGCGGATAGCATCCTTTTATATAGAGAGAGAATGTTTCCGTTTAACATGGACTTTTGTTGAAAATCATCTTGTCATCTCTTTTTCAAGTTTCCGTTAAGGATCAGTTTGAGAGGTATATCCAATTCTAATCCACGCCACACTTGCAAGATGATTTTGTGCCCCATTTTTGTACAGTTGTCTGCATATGCAATTTGCAAGAATATTTTAGTTCCTGAGATCCCAACAACTTTTTTCCTTTTCCAAGTTGAGGTACAACGGCGCGCGATGACATTTAATGCGAGATCAGCTCCCATGACTTTTAGCACTAAAAGTCTAAGTTACCGCTTTTGCATCTTTAAAAGGACTTCTGTTGAATTGCTTCTATGTTTTAGTCTTTAATAGTCGTCTAAAATCTTCTGCTTCTTTTGAGATTGCTTGCTCCTCTAAGGTGTTATAGTGCTTCTAAGACATTTGTGCTTCTAAGACATTTGTGCTTCTGAACTTAGAACCTTCAAAACTTTATTTCTTTGCTCAGAATCCAACAATCTCCCTCATTTTGTTTGGTTTGAGTGATTTTAAGCACAAAGATGACTTGTCTTGCTAGCTTCCTCATAATCTTATGCTATGTTTTGAGTAGCTTTTATCTTCTTTGAAAATCTTTTTTAATGTACAATGCAATGGCTCTATATTAGATCTTCAGATGCACTGGCTTGCCTTGCAACCATAATGTCTTTAGCTTCAATAATGGCTTTGGCTAGATCGGTAGAGGCCATAGTGATTTCATATGTGACTTCATCAGCAACTTCACTCTTCTGAGCAAATGTAACATTAGTCAGTTTCTTAGTTTTGCTATCAATGACCTTGATGATCAGACCTCAGCTCTCTCTTGGAACCCTCAATAGCCTTGAGGGTTTCTACTTTAAAATCAGTCATAAACTTCATCACCTCCTCAAGGCTACTTTGGATCATTCCTTATCACCACAAGTAGAGGAAATTCTACTTCCTCAGTTCCCTTATCTCCTCCTTCAGCCCCATGGAGTATTCAATTTGGCTCCTTTCAATGGCAGTTCCTTGAGTTGAAATTACATTAGCTATCTGCCTTTGGGATTCTTCTTTAATTTCATCTACCTCATCATGGATCATCTCCAAACCCTTCTCTCCTATCCCCAACATCCCATTCATTGCTACAAGAGCATCCCTGATATCAATATAGTTGTCCAGCCTTGTCTCCATTAGAGGTTGAAGAGGTTGGATCAACTCTGATCGAATTTGGCTTGGAAGGGGAATCTTGTCAGCCATATCCATGATGATTTGAGCTTGTTTGGTAAGGAAGGCTATGCTTTGAGTAAGATAGTGATTAAGGGGATTGACTTGATATCTACAACAGAGTTGTTGAGTCTGAGGGCTATAGTTAGAAGGTCATCAAGAGTTTTTCCCATGTACTGGAGAGAGTTGAGAGGTACTTCGACTGATGCATTACTTCCCTCGGCCAGGTCTCCCATCATCCAACTTCTGTTGTTGAGGGACTCATCTCCATCAAGCCTCTGCTCTTGAGGTCTAAGGATTAAGTTTAAGATGCTGTAGGGATCAGCCAGTAACCTAGGGATATAAGGAGTTATTCTTTGCTGGTGGATGGTTTTAATTTTGCCTTCATTTCTTTCATTCCCTCCACAATCTTAATTTCATCATCATCCTCATCTTCCACCAATACTTCCTCCTTCTTCTCATCTGCCCCCTTCTTCTTCCCTTCAACTTCTTCCTTCTTTTCTTCCTCCTTATTCTCCTCTTTTTCCTCCCTTATTTCCTCTAGCTTGAAGTTATGTTTGACAAATACTGATTTTTCCATCTTAACAAACTCTGCAATAGGATCATATTCTTACGAATTTACCCCCCATTCTACTATTATAGTCCTCTGCTCTTCCTCCTTCTGAAGAGTTGCTAGGAACAGATCTTCCTTAAGCACAATCTCTTTCAGCAGTGAGTGCTCGATAGCCTCTCCCTTCTCTTTAGCCTCAAGTTCCTTAACCACCTCCTGAGCAATAGAAGCACCAACTTCAAGAGGATTCTTGTTTTGAGGAGATAGAGTTTCTCTTGGAGTTTTTAGCTTATATTTGGGCACTTCCAAAGGAGCCATGAAATGGTGAGAGAGATAAAAAATAGTCTTCTACTGGTCTAGAGGAGGGGATTTAGGCTTCTCCTTTGACTTCTTCTCCAACTTGAAGCTTGTTGGATTGGCTACCTTGGGAGGAGAAAAAGGAGGTACCAAAGGAAGAGCTCTTGTTGGCAGGTCAAAATCAACTGAGTTCCCTTCAAGAGCATTTCTGTTCAATTCCTCAAAGTCCTCCTCCTTTGTTTTAGAGGTGCTTTTCTCCTTCATCTTTTCAGTAAACTCCTATATAGCATGAGTTTTCTTTCCTTCCTCAGCTACTCTCGCTTCTGCCTCAGGCATCGCAATCTTGATTGCATCCCCTTTCTTCAAAACTAAGAAAGCCTCAATTAGGCTTTGATTCATGTCCTTGATCATATCGGCCTTCTCTAGATCATCATTTGAGATCACTATTTCTCCATATGTTCTTGCCTTTTTCTTCTTCATCTTAGCCCATTTACCTTCTCATTCTTCTCTTCTTCATCATCACTTAGGATTACCAATTCTGGATCAAACTCCCCTTTCTTTCTCTTTATTAAGATGCTAATGGGTTGCTTATCCTCCTCATCTTCTTCTGAACTATTTTCCTCCAGTAGCCTCGTCACATACTTAAATTTGTTCATTGAAAATCCGGGCTCTCTAGTTTTCCCTTCAATGGCAGTACAAGCGGGTTTAGGAAGAACCACTTCCTCAACAGCAAGTGCCTTGCTTTTGGGCTTTTGAATTTTGAAAAAAGGTACGGTTTGCAGGTTAAATCTTCTGAGTTATAGCGCTACATTTGGTTTTTAAAGGATGACTATTGCTTCTGAGCTAAGTTCTTATCCTGAGTAGGTATAACATCTTTTGAGGAAAGTGAATTGATCATTCCTAAGAGGTTTTGTGAAAATATCAACCCTTTGATCTTCAGTAGAGATGTATACTAACTTCACGTCTTTCTTAAGAACAAAATCTCTTGTGAAGTGATGTTTAATGTTAACATGCTTCATTCTACTATGCTAAATGAGATTCTTTGATAACTCAATCACACTTTTATTGTCGTAGAGAATCTCAATACATTCTAACTTGATTCCACAATCTTTTAGCCACTACTTCTTCCATAAAACTTGAGCGATACAGCTTCCTTTAGCCATATATTTAGCTTCTGTAGTTGACAGTGATACTGAGGTCTATTTCTTACTGTACCATGAGACAATACAATTCCAAGAAAATGACATCCTCTAGTATTACTCTTTCTTTCCAATTGATTCTTCCATAATAAGCATCAATAAATCCTTTAAGTGAGAAATCATCATTAAATGGATACCATAATCCAACTTCTATGGATCCAAGAAGATATCTCAGGATTCTTTTTACAACTCTCAGAAGCGACTCCCTTTGATCACTTTGATATTTTGCACAGTAGCATACAGTATAGTGGATGTCAGGCCTGCTTGTTGTGAGATATAGAAGAGATCCAATCATTTCTCTGAATAGCTTTTGTTCAACTTTCTTTCCTTTTGGATCTTTGCTGAGAATAGTATTTGAGGCGATTGGAGTTGACATTTCTTACCCATCTTCCATACTAAATTTCTTCAAAATCTCCTTGGAATATTTGGATTAATTGATGAATATGTTATTTGAACTTTGCTTGATTTGGAGTCTAAGGAAGAAAGTTAATTCTACCATCATTGACATTTCAAATACATTCTTCATTTGAAAGCTGAGTTCTTTGCATAGTTTTTCATCAGTGGCTCCAAAAATAATGTCATCAACATATATCTGTACAAGGAGAATATCCTTGTTTCATCTTTTGATGAATAATGTTGTGTCAGTATTTCCTCTGATGTATCCTTTGGAAATAAGAAAACTTGTTTGGCCTTCATACCAGGTTCTAGGAGCTTCCTTCAGGCCATATAAGGCTTTCTTCAATTTGAATACATGACATGGATACTTTGAATCATCAAATCCTAGAGGCTGCTTGACATATACCTCTTCAGTAATAACTCCATTTAGAAAAGCGCTCTTTACATCCATTTGGTATAGTTTGAATCCCATATCAAATGTGAAGGCGTAGAGGATCCTTATAGCTTCAAGTTTGGCTACTAGGGTAAAAGTTTCATCCTAATCAATTTTTTCTTGTTGATTGTATCCTTGAGCCACAAGTCTTGCTTTATTCCTTACCACATTCCCTTCTTCATCTAGTTTGTTTCAAAAGACCCACTTAGTTCCTATGATGGATTTATTCTTTGGTGTGGAACTAAGTCCCATACATCATTTCTGGTGAATTTGTCAAGTTCTTCTTGCATTGCCATCATCCAACTTTCATCATGCTCAACATCTTCAAATTTCTTTGGTTTAATAATAGAGACAAATGCAGGGTGACTTGTCATTATACCAAGTTATCCTCTTATGAGTATATAATTCTGAGGTGCATCAAGAATCAATCTTTCTAGATGATCCTTCTTGGTCTTTGTTTCTGTGGATAGATCATGATGGGAAAGGTCTTCTTTTCTTCTAGAGCTTGATCTTCATTTCCTTGATTTGAGAAGTTTAGCTTAGATGGTTCATTCTTTGCTAAGGATTCTCCATGTTTTGGTTTATGTGAGATTAATTCTCCATCTTCCTCTGAGCCATTTCTTCTACCTTCATGGTTATTCTTATCGAAATCTACATGTACTGACTCTTCAAAGGAGGCTGTTCTTTTAACAAAAACTATGTATGCTTTACTATGTGTTGAGTAGCCAAGAAATATTGCTTCATCAGATTTAAGATCAAATTTTCCCAGTTGTTCATTACTTTAAGTACAAAACATTTACATCCAAAGGCTTTAAAATGCCCAATTTTGGGCTTTCTTCCTTTCTAGATTTCATAAGGAGTTTTGTCAATGACTAAACTTATATTGATTCTATTCAAAATATAGCATGCAATATTTACTGCCTCTGCCCAAAAATATTTTGGAAAATTATTTTCACTGAGCATGGATCGAGCCATTTCAACTATAGTTCTGTTCTTTCTCTCAACAACACCATTTTGTTGGGGAGTGTGAGGAGTAGAATAGTTGTGCTCAACACCTCTGGCATCATCTCTTCTTATTTTAGAGAGTAAAACATTTTGTTCTACTTCTATTCTGTTGCACAGTCTAGAGAATCCTTCATAGGCTTCATCCTTGCTACTAAGCAAGAAAACCCATGTATACCTGGAATAGTCATCTATATTACCATGGTATATCTGTGGCCACCCATGCTCATAGGCTGAACAGGGCCAAAAAGATCTATGTGTACTAGTTTTAAAACTCTTTTTATGGAAAATTTAGATTTTGATTTAAAAATCTTGTTAAACTATTTTCCATATTGGCATGCATTGCATAGATGATCTTTTTCAAAATTTAGACTTGGCAATCCCTCAACAAGTTTTTGTTTGACTGATTTGGTTAGAAGATTCATGTTTGCATGTCTCAATCTTCTGTGCCATTGCCATGACTCTTCTTCTTTAGACATTAGACAAATATCTCTCTTTGATTTGTCATTTAAGTTTATTATGAACACATTATTAACTATAGGTGCATAAAGAAGAGTTTGATTTATCTTACAATCGATGATGGAGTATCCTTCTGAGTCAAAGATCACGTTTCTTCCTTGATCATACAATTGAGCAACACTTAGAAGATTGAACTTTAATCCATCTACTAGGGAGACTTCTCCAATCTTGATTTCAGATCCAATGGTTTTTTTTCCAATGATCTATCCTTTCTTGTTATCTCTAAAACTTACATTTCCATATCTTTTGTGTTCTAGTGAGATAAATGAGCTTTCATCTCCTGTCATATGTCTTGAGCATCTACTGTCTACATACCAAATTTGTTAACCTTCTGTAGACCTAAGACTTACCTACAAAAGGCAATGGTTAGAATCTTCGAATCCAGTTTCTCTAGACTAAATCAAGCCAAGCATAAATATCATAATATCCATTCTTATATCTACATATAACAGCTGCATGGTTTTTCTTTCCACAAAAGTTACAGTAAAGTTTTACTACTTCCTTCTGCTGGGCCTTGGTTCCTAAATGGGCTGCCTTTGAGGTATTCATCTCCTTTTGATAGGAAGATTTCTTAGATCCATCTTTCAGCTTCCTTCCCTTTGATGATGATAGCTTGCAATATAGTTGTGCTTATAGTTTCATTGCTTAGAGGTTGAAGCCTGACCTTGATATAGCATTTGCTATGGACTTGGCTTCTAAGGAAGGTTCATCTTTTGAAGCTGATCCTTCTTCTAAGAGTCAACTTTGCTGGGCAATGCGATCTTTCCTGATAGATGCACTTCAAGCATCATTACTCTTCTGCTAAGGTCAGTTGCATTTATGCCAACCAGAATTACTTCCTTCTTATGCTTTTCAATCTCTACTTCAAGTTCTCCTTGCCTTTTGTAGATTACTTTGGCAGTGTTGCCTCTACATCTATCATGAATACAAAAGTCTTTGAAATCTTCTTCTAGAAGCTTCATGTGTTTCTTGTTCTTTTCACCTGTTTATAAATCTGTGCAAGTACTTGCACAATTTCATCAGGAATTTTGAATTTAGAATTTACCTCATCATTTTGATATGATTTGTCTTTGGAGGATTGATTTGATGAGACATCCGTTCTGTGCTTCCATGCCACTACTTTGCTATTGGACTCAAGTCATCAACTGCAATGAAGCATGTCTATGCAACTTCTTCTTCATTTTTGGATGATTTAGAGGCACTTTCATTATCGCTATTGCTCCAAGTTGCCACCATGGCCTTTCTTCCCTTTTCCTTTCTGAGCTTAGAATAGCTAGACTTGAAAAGCCCTTCTTGATGACATTCGAAGTAGGTGATGGTCTTTTTATTTTCCCCTCTAGACTTTTCTTCAAATCCTCTAAACTTGTTCTTTGAGAGGTCTTTCTTCTGAAAATTTGATATTTGAGGAAAGCTTCCTTTCTTCTGATATTTTTGGGGAGGTTTTGAATTTCTCTTCATGAATTTCCTGAACTTTTTAGCTAGCATTGCCCTTTCTTCATCATCTTCTGAAGAGCTATCATCTATAGCCTCTACTTTAACAATTATTACTTTCTTTCCCTCAGCTTTAGCTTTGTCCTTTTTTTGAAAGATTTGCATAGAAATTTCATGAGTAATTAAGTATCTAATTAATTCATCATACCTATATGTGGTGAGGTCTTGAGCCTCTCCTATAGCAGTCTTCTTGGCCTTCTACTTCTTTGTCAGGCTTCTGAGGATTTTCTTCACTTAATCCTCTTCTGAAAAACTTTTTCCCAGTCTTTTGAGCTCGTTGATGATGTGGGTGAATTTGGCATTCATGTTAGATATGGATTCATTCTCTTCCATCTTGAACAGCCTATAAAGTCGAGAATTCTGGTTGACTTTTAATTCCTTGACCTTGTTTGTTCCTTCATAGGTCACTTCAAGTTTCTTCCAGATTTCTGTGGCACTTTCAGATCCTGAAATTTTATTAGACTCTACAGCATCTAAAGCACAATGAAGAAAATTAATAGCTGCAACATTGCTTTGTAGTTTCTTCATATCAGCATAGTTATATTCACTTTCTGATTTTGGAGAAGTAACTCCATCTTGAGTAATAGTGGGAATGTATGGTCCATTGGCTATAGCAAGCCAGGCATACATGTCTTGAGACTGTATGAAGTTCTTCATTCTATTCTTCTAGAATGTATAATTCTGTTTAAAGAACATAGGGGGTCTAGACACAGATAATCCTTCAGGAAGTGTATGTGTGGTCATGTTAGCGGGCAAATGCTTTAAGCTATTTTCACCCGTTTTGATCGTTTACTCAAGATATGTTAAATCTTTTTAATTGAGCTTCGCTCTGATACCAATTATTGAACCAAGTGGGGTGTAAAATAGGTTGGGGGGTGAATGACTTTTTTTCAAGTTCAGCTGTTGCTTCATAAGATAGCTGAGACTAGCTTCTGAGTAAAAATGTTTTCCTCAGAAACCCCTTTTCTAAGGCCTTAATCTTTAAATGTGATCTATTTTAACAACAAAAAATAATGCAGAGTATAGAAATTTCAAACATTGATTTTTATCCTTGTTCAGCCTCTGTCTAATCTAGTCCTAGGAATCTACTGTCCAAGATTTAATCCATTAAGTGCTCTTCTTCTGGTTAAGAGAAAACCTTTTACAAAGTTTGGCTGAAGTACCCTGCAACAGCTTTTACTTCTACGAGCTATACTAATATAGAAGTTCCTTACAACTGTATCTGAGGCTCCAAGCTTCTTATCTTTGTTGAGTACCTTCCTCTCAAGATATCTAAGCTCCCTCACACTAACTTAACCTTAAGCTAGTGTTTTTACAAAAATTTAGAGTTTAAAAAGGGATGAGCTTCTAAACTTTATTTCACTAAATTCGATTACAAACAAATATGAGAAGGATGTGTTTGCTTTTTGATTTAGAAGAAGATTATAGCGAGTTTGAATGGTTGTTTGCACTCTTAAGTATTAGATTGATTCGATAACCTTCTTTAATGGTAGATAACATCCTGTTATAGTGAGATAGAATGTTTCTATTTAACTTGGACATTTGTTGAAAATCTTCCCATTTTCTCTTGCTCATGTTTCCGTTAAGGATTGGTTTGAGAGGCACGTCTAATTCTAATCCTCGCCACACTTATCAGGATGATTTTGGGCTCCATATTTGTACGGTTGTCAGTGTATGCGATTTGTAGGAATACTTTTGTTTCTAAGATACCAACAACTTTTGTCCTCTTAGGCTAAGGTACAACGGCGTATGGTGGCATTTAATGTGAGATCAGCTCCCGTGACTTTTAGCACCAAAAGACTAAGTTACCCCTTTTTCATCTTCAAAAGGACTTCTATTGAATTGCTTCTGGATTTTAGTCTTTAATAGTCTTCTAAAGTCTTGTGCTTCTTTTGAGATTGTTTGCTCCTCTGAGGTATCTTAGTGCTTCTGACACATTTGTACTTATGAACTCAGAACCTTCAAAATATTATTTCTTTGCTCAAGAACCAACAATTATCATTAATATGGATAGATTTGAAAGAGAAATAAAATACATGTCTTAAATATAGAGAATAAAATTGATTATTATTAATAAGGGTAGAAATGGAAAAAGGAGAGAAAATCAACAAATGACAATTAAATTGGGAAGAGATTAAAATGCTAAAGAGACAATTAAATTAGGATGGAGGGAGTATATTACTACTTCCCTAAACTGCTTGACATTTTGGAAAATCACTCCTAACTCCCATAGGGGCTCTTCACACTTGGGATCATAATGCACTTTGGTCCTTCTCCTCCTCCCATGTTGATCCATTTCATTTTCATCCTCATCTGATGAAAAGCTATCCACAACAGACTACCTATATAGTATTCATCACCAGCTAAAACCTGGAACAAGTGTTTCCATCATTGATGTAATTTTCTAGTCCCTTGTCAACACCTACAGGTTCAAGCTTCACACTGCCAACCACTAGTTGCTTCTTATTTCTTCTCAAGCTCTCAATTCTACGTTGAGTTCTCCCTTGCCTTGCTTCTGTTAGACATGATGTATGAAACTAGAGGTAATTAGGGTGATATATCTTTATTAGCTAATGTACAAATAGTTTTGAATTATTATTAATAATAATTAAGGCATCTTTGTTGCTTATTAGTGCTCTTGTTTATTTACGTATCTTGCTGGTATCATATATGTATAGTATTAAATATGTATATGCGCATTGATGAGACAGTCTGTGACTACATCGTAGTGTAAAAGTGCGAGGACATAGTGGGAGCTATGTGGTGTGAGAACTGCACATACATGTTACTATGATACTGGTTACCTTGTGTAGGAGTTGTTATACTTTGGGTCATACGTATTCATACCCTGGCAATCAGGATGACACAGGTGATTATGGGTGTAGTGATGATCACATGTTGGTAAGCTGAGTAGTCAAGATGAGATATAGCGATATAATGGGAGATGTACCTTAGGGCCACTTGTTGAAGTTGCACATTCATAAACCTCTGATCAAAATATAAGATTGATAAAACATGTTTCTAGTCAATTTTAATACATAATGGCCGAGTGGAGTTCTTCGTGAACAAGTCTTATTCCAGGATAGCTATAGCTATTACATGAGTTGACACTTAATACTAGCTCAATAAACTAGATAGTACTTAACCTGATGGAAGGAGTGTGTTGTATTGTTTACTAATGTAGAACCGGATCAAGTCAAAAGTAAGTGACGTTCCAAGTATTGGGGGATCATACGCCTTTGGTAGAAAGCCCATTTGATCATTCAGAGCTATCGGGTTTCATATTTATCTAGAACACTCGGCCTAAAAGTTTTTGGATGGGTTTAGGTTTACCTCTAGCGACTCTATAACTTGGGATTCTATGAGGTTACACACTTTGGATCTTTATCAGACCAAGTAAAGAACCTATAAACTAGGTCTATGCTGAAAATATAAGTTGTCGAATTCATTAGAAGATTTATAATTGGTTAGATCGAATTAATAATTAAAGAGAAAACGGTAGATCCTAAGATTCGAAAGAATCTAAAGGCTTTACTTTTGGTTGAGAAAGCCAAACCTTCCAAGGGTGGGTCCCATTTTGGAAAGGGTATTGGTGCCAAGATGAAAATCAGTAAGAAGAAGAAAAGTAAGAAAGGAACTGCAAATGTTTGCTTTCGATGTGGCAAGGCCGGCCACTGGAAGAAGGATTACAAGGTTCAAATTTCTGAACAAGTGAAAAAGAAGCCAAGTGAGGCATCTA